>JACSZP010002848.1:0-15277 GCA_016161895.1 Pinna nobilis | reverse complement strand
TAATACACTTACTATCACTTTCTTTTCTTTATCATTGTTGCTATCCATGGAGCTTTATTTTGAAATACATGTCTTCAATGTATCTATTAACTGACTATTTTCAATGTGTTCACTTAAAATACGGGACTACAACTGCGCTCTCTCATAGGCAATGCCTAAATTCATATTAATGTAAAAGTCAAATGTAATAAAAAGGTCATGGGAGAGATATAGGTCTGTTAGATGAGAGTTAGTATTAATATTAATTGAAAATAGTTCATATACATGTCGATATTATTCAGTTAGAATATAAAGATTACTGTTTGTGTTGATGTCTCTTTTTGACTTGGCCATGGTGTTGTCTCCCCACCCACCCCGAATTTTATTTGTTTTTATTTAACGACCATTGGAATCTTCAAATACTTTTTCTGTTTTATTAGAACGGGTCTACCTATTTCAGAAGTTGACATTTCAGTACAGTGTATGGTAATTGATTGACTTTGCCCGATAAGATGTTGTGTACTTAAAGCTACAAACAACCAACTCGTCTTTATTTATGTTGAGCAATTAAAACCTAGTGGTGGGAATGAATATTCATCACCTCAGCGTCGAGTTTTTATTTAGGGCAAACAAAAATTGAGGATTTTTGGATATCAAACTCAAGTCAGTTTCTCTTCCGCAAGTTCAGAATATAACCAGTCTTGACAACAACAAAAAAAAAAAAAAAAAAAAAAAAAAAACAATTAATAAATTAATAAGAAAAATGTATTAAAAAAATGTGTATAAAAAATCTTATGAAGTTCTTTTTCCGTGAATTCTAAAGGCGGATGAAACTTAGCGTAAACAAATAAATTTTCTCAAAATGAGACATGCAACAATTACATGCATTCTTAACTTTTCTATTTAATGTTCTTCATGTATGCATAATGGGAATCTGTCTAGCCACATTAAACACTGACCCTGACCAGTGAACAAGTGACGCGTGTATGATGGACAACTCAAGGTCGTTTTGTTTGTAAGAGTTATCAACCTTACACTACTAGTTTGTTAAAACGTTTCAAAATATCCTGATGTTAATGGTTGCAGACATATAGGTCTCCGGAGCTATCGGTAATTGCCATAAAATGGTCTTAATACTTAATAAGGTAATATTTATCTCAAATGACCAAACTATAAAACGACAAATATATTTAGATAGCCTAGGCCTACATTTATTGGTCCACCAATGACAAATCAAGCTACCATTAACAAAAAGTAGTAGGCTAAGCGTTTGGTTCTTCAAAAGAAAGAAGGCGCAACAAAACTTAATCTATTAATGTAAGTTGCGAATGCTTCTTCGTCAAAAAATCCAAATTTTAACAGAAAGTTACTTATCGATGAAATTGGAATTTTAATACCCAGACCCTGATTACAATTTATGGCAGTCAACATTATAATGAATAATAGATACTTACCTACGAAATCAACGCACCTGGATGCGCATTACCTTTGAAATCTACATGGTGTGCGTAGTTACAAAACTTTATACATCACACGACAAGCACCTTGCTCAGGATTGTCAGAAGGTTTCTGTGACACTCGAAGTCTTTTTCATTAGAAATTTATTTGGGATCTTTCAGTTATATAAATATAATCCAATTTCCTCCAAAGGGAAGTTTCTTTGTAAAAATATAACGGTTAAAAATATATCTTTTCTATTTCTGTTCTGTTTTTTCTTTCTTTCTGTGGAAACACAGTGTTTTGTTATATTCTTTCAATTATATTTTCATCATTATACATTGTAGTTTGAATTTCAAGGTTAAAGTGGATCTTCAACATCACTTTCGTCGCAAAGCTTACTCCCTTGTAAAGATCTGCTATCTTTGTAAGTGCCCATATTAGCTATTCTCACTTTTCTTCGCGTTTATAGAAAGAAATTGTTTTTTTATTGCAATGAAACTTCCGAAAACCGATCCTAGTTCGGACCGTAAAATTTTACCAGTTTTTGGAGGGTCCGATTTTTGGAAGTTTGTCAAAAATGTAATACATATTTGAAATATTAATTACTTCTTCACATTTGCAATACTATTTCATGCAAAATTGTTGCAAATTATTTCATTAAAATCCCACATCTACCTCGTTTTTGATTTGCAATAAAGATTTTGGCATCCTTAACGCTCTCGTAATATCTCGGACCACTGGCGATTCAGAGGTGAAATTTGGTGTCATGACTTCCACTACTGATATCGACCTGCCATTGTATGTTACAACAATTAACATACATGAAACTGTAATCGTTCCGAAAGTAGGGCAACTTATTAGATAAGCGAGAGCTTGTTCACATTTTTTAAATCGAGGAAGGCTACTGACAAACAAGTTGATTTTAAAGGGGTTTCAACAGTTCCGGTTAAAGTCGGTACAACAATCTGGTTTGCCGGTCCGGCCTGTAATTGGGTCGAATAATGTCTGACGCGTTTCATACCGATTGTTAAACCGTTCTTTACACACTGATTTTAACTAAGGATTACTCCATTTACCTGATCAAAATATAAGGCTCACGGAGGATAGGACCGGTCAACGGGAGATGCTTAATCCTCCTAGGCACCTGATCCCACCTCTGGTGTGCCTAGGGGTCCGTGTTTGTCCAATTCTTTATCTTTTTCTTCCCCATAGGAATTATGGGATCGATCACTGTTCATTACCTTACCTTTTTCTTTATTGTCTCTTCCGTAACTTTTTAACGCGAAAACAAGAGGTATTGATATTCAGGGGCATCTAGTTGCCTAGCTAAAAGAAAATAAAAGGAAAATTATACGGAAATGTAACCGCTGTTTATTGCTTGATATTCATTGTCTCTCTCGTAAATGTTATTGAAGAGCTTCAAACATTAGCCATTGCTAGTTCAGGTAGGGCCTAGGCAGAGAGGTTTCTATTCCATCAACACATATTGAGGTATAGACCCTTATTATTCGCTTCAAATGCTAAGGATTTGGCGCACAAATTATTACTACCTATGTGAGCGACTTACATTTTACGTTATGCCGATTTGAACCTAGAGCCTTACACATAAGAGGGCCAACATGAACTCATTTCTATGCTTAATCAAGCACTTCGTAGTGTGTGCTTTATATCAAATTAAATTTTGAAAAATATTCACTGCATAGTATAACAGCTTAAACACGACGACGTCAATCACTTTCATTACTAGATAATGCCGACTTACCCCATATTTTATGCAAATTTCGTAATGGAGTGTAGATGGAGGTGTAGAACGATGCATGGAAATCTGAAATAATAAACAACATACACTTACTGTGTACTCCCCTAATAACTAATAATCCTTTAATAACCCAAGACGTCAATATAGGTCATCAATCTCGCAGTTAAATTGATATGATATAGAAAATGACATACTACATGTAATCCATGCTTTCAATTCCGGGTCCTAAAGGTGTATAATTACACTCTCACATTTAAAAATAGACAATTGTTTTGGTAGAAGTCCGTAAATACAAGTTACTGCCTACATAATAAAAACTATACACAAACACATGTGTCATTTTGTTTACATTTGATTTTGCACCTAATTCATGACAGGTTTTGTGTAATAAAATAGGAGTGCACGTTTAATATTACGTCGAAAGGATTAATGAGTCTTTCGTTTTTATAGCGGTTTTAACTTACTTAGGTCGTGAAGTACCGCCGTTATGTTACAAATACCATCACCTGGGTTTCCCAACTGCAGCATAATACAATTTCGTTCGCGATTACCTTGCCACAGGTTTCACTTTAAAGAATCGTTACGAAAGAGATGGTGTTGTACAAGTGCGTCCAACAGGATTCCTCGAACGACGGAGTATCGGGGAAAGAGACCAGGAATGTTATTATCCTATCCGTAGTATTTACATTCGAGTTCACTGCATATCTGGCTGTCCAAAATCTACAGAGTAGTTTGAACCAAGAGGAGGGACTTGGAGTGACATCTCTGTCTTGTCTCTATGCCTTGATTATAGTATCATCCATACTTGCTCCTTCCGTTATCAAAGTTGTCGGTATAAAACTGACGTTGCTTGTGGCATGGATTTCCCATATTCTCTACACAGCCAGCAACTTTTATCCGACATTTTACTCGCTACTGCCGACCTCATTCCTGCTAGGTCTTATCTCCGGACCGATGTGGACCTCACAGAGTATCTTTGTCTCCACCAATTCTTATTCACTCGCTCAACGAGAGGAGAAAGATGTTCAAGTAGTATTAAGTAAAATGAACGGAATCTTTTTCACAATGTTTGGATTGACTCAGATTGCTGGAAATCTCATTTCGTCCTTAGTCCTAAATCAAGGGTCATACAACGATACATTGCCTGTGAACAGTACATTGCATTGTGGGTCTGGAGACTGTCCCATGATATACGCCACGGAAATCCTCGAACCCGAGAGACAAATAGTTTACATTTTACTATCTATATTCCTTGTTTTTAACTTGTGTGGTCTGGTGTTGACAATCTTCTTCCTTCCTCCCGTGGCTAAATCCACCTGGATTGCAGAGTCAAATACCAAGAATACGATCGTATCATGCTTCACGAGCCTTCAGGATGTGAATTTGCTGCTTCTCGTTCCCTTTATAGCCATAACGGCGATGCATCAGGCAGTGCTGTGGACGGATTATACAAAGGTAACGCCATCAAACATATTTTCGTCGTAATAAATTTCGCTAATTAGAACAAGTCACTTTAATGTCTGTGCGTAATTCAGTTTGTTATTTTGCAATCGTGAAAACAATAATTCGTGTTACTAAACAGTCTAACCTGTCCCAGTGACCCAATGAATACAACGACAGCCTGTCATATGTGAACAAAATGTATGTTACCAAAATGCTTTTTTTCCAATATAAATCGACTAAATTAAAAGACCACCTGTCATATGGGACCATTGTCGCTTCTTCTTTTGAGGGTTTCTTAAAACGGTTTAGATTGTACTTTCTATCTTCTAAAAATGAATATGTTAATCAAGTTATCGACGAATATCAAGCAAGTTCATGTTAAATTGGTTTTCTCCATTAAGTCTTTTAAATTCAATTTTGTGAAGCTGCATTTAAGCAGTCCTATTTGTGCTGGGAGTCTAAGTCTCAATAATGCTCGCATATGACGTACACATACATTCTGGGTGAATGCTATTTTCGTTTATAAGAACTTTGATAGACAGAACTGCAGTTAGACAGAGTTATAGTGGAGCCGACTTATATTGAACCCAGGTAAACTGAAATCCTACTTAATTTGAAATGATATAAATTTTCCGGCTAAATATCTTTACTATTACTTTAACCCACTTATATAAAAAAGTACTACAGTCGAATCTTGAAAACTCGAACGCCGATCTCTCGAAGTTCTCGATCTCTCTAAGTAAAGCTACGGTCCCGATTTTTCCTCTTAATAAATTAACAAAATAAACTCTCGGTCTTTCGAATGATGACGTCGAGCTTAAAAAACCTGTGTAATATCATCTCATTCTTTTAAAATGCCAATTTTCGGCAGACATTTTGATTACCGGTGTTTTTTTTTAGCAATCAAGATAACGACAATGTTAAATTATTTAAGAATATTTACCAAATGGATGCGTAATAAGAAAAGTGAACGGAAAAGGGAGTGAATAAGAGGTTTTGTGTCGGTGGAATAGCATTCAGCTTGAGAGATATCGTATTTTTACGATAGTCTCGAAAACTCGAAGTTTATCAGCGGTCCCGAGCACTTCGAGTTTTCAAAATTCAACTGCATTTATTTACGGGGGAAAAATCATTTCCTTCAATTTATATATGCCCGGATTCCGCTGTATTACTTTTGCAGTTTAACATCTTGTCATATTCTTACTTCAAATTTTCATCTTTTCTTTATTCAGTCCTATATTAGCTGCCCAATTGGAATAAAAATGGTTGGGTTTGTGATGGCATGCAATGGCGGGTCGGTCACCATATTTTCTCTCCTGGCATCGCGTGTGGCAAAGTACACGGGAAGGAATTTCTTATTTGCCATTGCCGCGATAGTGAATATGTCGACGTTTGGAATTCTATATGTTTGGAAGCCTCAACCAGATGATGTTGCCCATATTTTCGTGTTGGCGATATGCTGGGGAATCGCCGAGGGAATATGGCAGACCCAGTCGAACGGTAAGTTCTTAAGTCACTGCTACACATTTTGCGTAGCTTTATACCGGTATACTTAAACTCATATTTTTGACGAGTATTTTGTTCCTTCGAAAACTGAAATTTTGATGTATTTAATAAGCATATTTACGTATAGACTGAATATGGTTAAGATGATTGAAACATGTAAAGAGTAATATTAATGAAATGATGATTATAATGATGATGATAAGTAACAACGTACGATAAACGATAATTATAAGACTACTACTACTATTACTACTACTACTACTTCTACTAATACTACTACTACTGCTGCTATTACTACTAATATTACTTCTACTGCTGATGCTGTTGTTGTTACTACTACTACTACTATTACTACTACTACTACTACTGCTGTTACTACTACTTCTACTATTAATACTACTACTACTACTTCTACTACTACTGCTGCTCCTGCTGCTGTTACTACTCCTACTACTACTACTTCTACTACTACTACTACTACTACTACTACAACTACTACTAGTACTACTACTACTACTACTACTACTACTACTACTGCTGCTGTTACTACTACTACTACTTCTACTACTATTACTACTACTACTACTGCTGCTTTTACTACTACTACTACTGTTACTACTACTACTACTACAACTACTACTAGTACTACTACTAGTACTACTACTACTACTACTACTGCTGCTACTGCTGGTACTGCTACTACTACTACTACTAGTAGTAGTACTACTACTACTGCTGTTACTACTACTGCTACTACTACTATTACTACTACTACTAGTACTACTACTAGCACCACTACTACTACTAGTACTATTACTACTACTACTACTACTGCTGCTGCTGGTGCTAACACAACTATTAGATCTTATACTACTACTTGCACTATTACTACTACTACCACTACCACTACTACTGCCGCTAACACTTCTATTACTACTACCACTATTACCACTACTGCTAACACTTCTACTACTACTACTACTACTACTTATAATAATGATATTTAAATAATACTGCTACTTCTAATACTTATAGTAGTAGTAGCGATGATAATGACAATGATGATGACGGCGACGTCGAAGAAGTAATTGATAGCGATATATGTGGTCTCTTCATCTCTTTACAACGCATAAAATCCTTAAACCAAAGCCATTTATATTATGCATAAATGTAGACAACTTTTCTTTGATATTTCAGCTTTCATTGCTTATTTGTTCAAGGAAAAGACAGAGCCGGCTTTCGCAAACTACCACTGCTGGAAGGCAACAAGCTTCACCGTATATTTCGTCATTAGTAACTTCTTGTGTGTCTATACAAAACTCACAATTGTCATGTCACTACTGACAGTGGCAATCGTATTGTACATTGTGGTTGAGATACGCGTGCGCAGGAAGTTAACCTCTGCTCCCTATTAGCATTTTGTACGTAATTGATTTACATGTTACGCTGTTGAATGAACGGAATTACTTTGATGCTTGATCTTTGTTAGATTAGTATTTCGTTGCATTTCAACAATATTCCATTTGCATAGTGAGCATCATGCATAACGTTTTGCTAGTAAATCATTATAAATGAGGATAAGGATTTTTTTTTATAAATGAGTGACATTACTATTACAATTCTTTGGCTTAATGATAAAATACTTGGAATATATAACCCTGTAAATTTACAAACATGTCAAGGTGAATGAGAATATCTAGAGACGAAAATAAAGAAATATTCGCATATAAAATTAACTGAAATAGGACATTAAACGTTCATGTCATAGGAATAGTCCCGGCCGTAAATATTTTAGAAAACATATTTTGGTCGTATTGTCAGAGAGGCGGATGTTCGTAGTGGCCGGTAGAAAAACAGAACCGCAAATTTATCATGGTTCGAGTTTATATCCTGTTCCGAGAAACTAATTTAATTGATGTTTGCGTCAGCAATTACTGTAGCAAAAAAAAAAAAAAAAAAAAATAAAGAAGAAAAAAAACCGCCGAAAACAAATTGTTTTGACGAGCAAAAAACATTTGTACAAGATAATTTGCTTAAGATGAATTGTAATTACGTAATTCTCAAAAGTCATCTAGCGTAAAACTTTTGACTCAAAAATATTTATCAACATTTATTTTAATGTTCATTTATCATTGCTGAAACAGTTGTTACAGATAAGTTCGTTGGATGTATCTATTAGAACGTTCAACCAACCACGTTCCACCAAGTATGACATTTCTTGTGTGGCATCGTTATTCGTTGTCTCGTACATGTCTTCACTGTAATAACGTCATGCACGGACGCCGGAATCGACTTCGATTACCTTACTTCCATTCCATAACTTCAACTCATATTTTCAGTTCATGGTTTTATTCACAACTTATTACAGTTATCGTTGGCGCAGTAGTGATAATAAATAATGACTAGCTGAGAGTGACTTACATTTGATAGTGAGTGACTAGTTGAGAGAGTGATTTACAATCGAGTGACATACAAATTAATGAATCTTAACATTTTATAAAAAACTGCAGAAAGTTATCATACAGCACAATTAGGTGATACGCAACAGGACAACGTTACATTGCTGTCACACCAATTCGGCTGATGGCCATTATCCAGAAAGCATCAGAGAGGGTTAATCTTACATGAACTCTTTGCTGAGTCAACAAACACCCCTTACAAACGTGAATGTGTATCTAGAATGTCACTTCAATCAAGATGTCCAAGTTTGTAAATTTATATATTATTTCTATCTTTAAACCTTGATTAATCATGAAATGTGTATACGTCACACTACAGGGCTAGAAATTAACCCTTTTTCCTAGGTGGTCCACAGGGCCAGTTTCTTAGAAAACCTACTGGCCCCATCAAAAATCTACTGGCCCATATTAAAAAAAATCAAAAGTATTTTTTCCAGCGGATATAAAGTTTGAATGACAGATACTTTCAGTTTGTGATAAAAAAAAATGGAATATTGTACATGTATATTGGAAAATTTAAATAGGTATGAGCATGTAGATAACACTATTCTTTTCTGAATTTCTACTGGACAACAGTGCCAGTTCAGATGAGAAATTTACTAGCCCAATGGATTATTTACTAGCCATGGGACAGCGTACCAGTGCTAATTTCGAGCCCTGCACTATGTGTAATATACATGTACCACTTAAGAGTATTTCACTAAAAAACACATTTCACTAATATCACATAAGTTACCGTATGGCCGTTGAACAGTGAGGGTTCTTTAATGTGCTAACACCCACTATGATACGTATGATATGATAAGTACCCTTTGTGTGCCTGCTTCAACCGTTCTTTATGGTAATGTTACCAGACGGTAAAAGACTGCTCCGGTAAGGAAATGTTCATACAACCACATGTTACATTTCCATTTACCAATCACGTTCAACAGAGTTGAACAGTGACTGAACATAAGTATAATCTTTTGTCCCCCAACTTTAGGTTGGTTAGAATTGGTCCACAAAAATGGAAACCAGTGCTTCAGTATGGTATGGTATTGTTGTTTAACGTCCCACTCGAGAATATTTCACTCATATGGAGACGTCACCGTGTGCCGATGAAGGGCTACAAATTGTGCCTATGCTCGGCACTGCTGGCCGTAGAGCAGGGAGGGTTCTACTGTGACACGGGACCTCGGTTTTTACTGTCTCATCTGAAAGGCAGGACAGCCAACCGCAGAGTGGTGCTACGCGGCTCGAACTTCTTTCGATTCGCAGTCGAACACGCTATCCACTCGGCCACGGAGGTCCCAGTGCTTCAGTAGACGTAAGCATGTACACATACTCCTCGCTTCTAGTCACCCCAAAATCCAAGCAAAGGTCAACAGTTCAAGTAATTCATCGGCATTCGATTACATCTCAACATAAGTTTAAGATTATTGCAACGGGTATTAACCATCAATACAAAGGGAAATGCATTCTTAAAGTGTATGCCGCTCAAGTTAACAAAGACTTATCAACAAGAACGAGGAAATGGTAAAAGAGATCAATCTTATAAGTCCTATGAGGAATACAAAATAAAGCTTTGAGAAACACGGACCCAACGTATGTCAACTAAAGTCATTTCCCCCATTGGTTTCTATGTTAATTAATTTTTATTCACATACTTGTCCTGACTCATATATTTAATGAAATCTTTCAAAACTTCACACATTTGTATGAAAGTATATAGACTATCTTTCTAAAATAGTTTGGAGTGTATCAGTTTCTTTTTATGAAAACTGCAAGTGTTTATAAGTGACAAGGAAAGTTTGTGGCATCATTTCCTTTTTTGTTCATATTGCACGGCGTCAACGAAATACGAGATTAAGCTTCAAAGAAATGTAAAACTAAAACCAGACGAAAATAAACAAAATGTCTTGTAAACATATGACATTTTGAATAAATTGATGATAGCATTAATTTGTGACAGTTACTGAAAAAAAGTTGATTTAGCATAGAAAGCAATGGGAAAATTACATTAGTTGACAAACTTTTGGCACGTAACCGTACCTAGGAGTAAGCATCCGTATCTACCGTTGACATCGGTAGTGAACCATATTTCTCCCATCATTCGCAGATTTATCTCCCATTTTCACGAGACAAGATTTCTTTGTCGACCCCTTGAGTGTTGACAAACTACACGCTCTACTCCGGAAATGAAACGTCGCTATTTCCTTGACGTCAAACTCGGTCGCTTCAAACGTAAATGAAACCACAATAATTTAACACAAACATGAACAATTATTTCAAAGTTGACGACACTTTAAATTTGAATTAAATATACTCATAAATATGATTTGAATTTATTCATTATACTCCATTTTGATGGACTATGTTTGTGTGTGAAAGCATAAGAATGGAAAACAGGTCATCGATGAGGCTCACTTGCAAGTCTCGACTGTATTTTTATGCCATTCAACTCTTGATCACCGTTTCTTTTCTCAGAAGAAGGAATGTTTATTAAATGATGAGAAAAAAATAATCATCCCCTCCCTTAATTTGAGGGCATGACAGAGGACTCTCAGTCCTCCGGGTATTATTCTTGGAAATCAAACCATCGGCAAGCCTCGGGTTTGATATTCAAGAATCTTACCCCTCGTACAGAGATTCCTCTGTCATGCCCTCAAGGTAGGGGGTGATTCTAATAACCGTTATCAAGTACACGGAGAGATCCCGAGTTGCAATGTTTCATAAATATTCAGTCACGAGTGGCATACACTTTCATTCAAATTAGGGCGAATGTGATTGGTCAGCAACGGATGCTTATTCCACCTTGACTTATACCTTACCTTAATTTATATATAACCTCGTAGACAAATGATCATTCAGCATCTTTCATTTCACAAAAATATACTCATTCTACAACGCTAATTAACTACACAGGTCATGTCAATATCAATTGTTTTTGACACATGGTAAAATATAACACAGCACCTGTAACGTTAATCTTGAACTCAGAACTATCGTGGCTCGGTTGTACCATCTAGCTGGTGAGGTATCCGTATTATGTCAAACAGGTTAATTAAGCATTGATTATTCATTTTTCCGGTTCACTACAAAATGTGAACCGGGAAAAATATGGAATCAATGCTTATAATTAAATTTTGGTAATACTTTCGTCAATTTTTGAGATATTTGATGATATATTTAATTGTTATAAAAATAATATACATGTATACAACATCACTGTACTCAGTCTGCGTGACGTAATACAAATCTTAAGGGGCGTGGTTTAATATTAGCGTTTATGTCATTGAAGTATGAACCAAGTGTTTCTGGATTATTAACCAATAAAATCCTCGCAATTATATAGAATTTAAATATTGAGGATTGAATGTATATCAAATATTTTGGTTCAAATTATCAAAAATATCCTTTACAGTTCTCGCTATGGCAGCTGTTTATCATGATTTATTATGAGATGTTGATGATTCAATAAAGTATATAACTAAATAGCAAATAATACGATTAAAAACAAATGACTGCTCTATGATTTTCTCATATTTATTATTATTTCAATTTTCATCACCATGTACCGTGGGTAAAAAAGACAATGATTAACTCTATAGATATAATTGTGTCTGTTTAATAAACAACTTCCATTTTCTGTATGCGGAAATAATTATCAATATATATTTAAAATAAATTCTCAATCAAAAACAAAATTTGTACCCATGAATTTAAAGATACTCTACATACATTCAAATAAAAAGTGCATCAATTGAAATATTTTTAAAAAAATATCAGTAAAAATTCATATCATCAACTTGTAACTTGTTTAATTGGTACCTATAGACAGTAAAAGTAGTTCGTCTTCTAAAGACTTTTGAAATCACGTGTATATTTCTCTTGATTTTAAAAATCAATGTAATCATAAATACCTGGTTATAATATCAATATAAACAGAATATGTAGTGTGTCTTTAAGACACAAATAATGCCACCGTCTATGGAAATGCCACCATCTATGAACATGTTTCCTGTATAGGGATAACTACAGTATAAATATCTATGAACATGTACCGGTACTACATCACCATCTAAGTACATGTATCAATTAATATCCTGCAAAAATTTGAAGTTGTACCTCCAAAACTGTAAAAGGAGCTAGCTGGTACAAATCATGCCCTTTTCCTTAGACATATTCATGACTTACATGTAACTGACGGATAAGGGTATATTGAGAAGCCCATTCCATTTGTAGTATAGCAATAAAAAATAAGATGACTTCAATTGTAACAATATATGCATAGTGACCTCTGTCTTGAAAGACAATATATACAGAAAGAATCTATCAGATAATATCCCTGAAATAAAACTTGTCATGAGAGACCATCCTTTATGAATGACTCCATTTCCATGGCTACAAGGATGGTCTCTAAAGCAAATTGTAGAATTTATTAGTCTATTTATTTTCATTCACTTGAATATATGTATATATATATATATCAACGTATGAGGACTCAATCACTTTATCCTTCACCCTTGCATATAATAAAATAAGTGTAAAAAATCGTTTATTGGTAACATTAATATTATTTATAATGTATGTAGAAAAAGTCTAAAGTGGTCATGAAAATATGCTTTAATATGAACAAGATATAAGTCTTTGGCCATCAAAAGGATACTGCTTTTCCATTTACAATATGAAGATGTTGAGCTGTCATGTGAAATGTTTACTCCTAAACAGTCATGGTCTTTCAGTTGTAGACATATTACTAGCCCTGCCAAGAGACAGTATCTATGCTGAATATCAAGGGGCAGCATTACTGTGGAGGTCACATAACTAGAAATCTTACCCATATCAACCAATTTGAGACAATTAGAGAGAAGAAAAAGGAAAAATGAAGAAAACAAAAACTACAAAGTTATTGTCATTGTCCATATTTGACCAACGGCTGTAAAACATATCAAGATATAAAATAGCTGTTCATTAAGCAAGTAGCACTTGTGTAAAATATACTATTCAAGAGAGATAAAACCTATATATCACATGTTAAATAAGTTAAGGTTTTTGAATATTGTCATGAAAGCTTCTGCACAATTCTAAGTAGAATTTTTGCCAATTCATCAATTGGTCATCAATTAGCAAAACATAATGTATCCATAGGTAATGTGACGTAACGGAAATGATATATCAATATTACATTTTATATTGCATGTATCTCAAATCAAAACTGAGCAAGAGTCTTACATGAGAGAAAATATAAATGATACTGAAAGAGTTATCTCCCATGCATTTAACGCACAAGAAGTGTCCTTCCTGGCAATTAATGTTTGCAGATTAATGCATGAAAATCCAACCCATATCTACCTTTTTAAAAAAAACAAAACAAACTTGATACTGCATTACTGCTACTGTATGCAGGGTTATTTTCGCCCCGCGTAATTTTCGCCCTAATGCTCTTGCAAACAGTTTCGCCCAGCCTCGTCTTCATTCTGGTCTGAGAATTTGCTATATTAAATTCGTCCAGTTTTGAATTTGCCCAATGACGCCGAGGGCGAAAGGGGCAAAAATAAAACGGGGGCGGAAATTTCCCTGTATACAGTATGTGAAATTACTTTTCGACACGTCAAAGCTGTAGTCAATATATCAATTAATTAATCATGAGGTCCTAACTACAGCTTATTTAAAGGGCAACAAAACGCACCAAACTATAAATCTAAGTACAGCCTGTACATTGAATTTACATTATCGCTATAAATGAACGATTTTATGGCCAACGTCAAATCATAATGGTTCTTGAAGAGTTCTTATCAAATATTATGTTTATCAAAAAATAGAAACAATTTACCACTCCCCGTTCTGTACCATGTATAAGGTAAAAAATAAGTATGTCATATCTACGAAAGGAAAACAATAAAACTTAAACAATAGAGAGGCACTTGATTAATACAATGAACCTTTACAATTGCCTGGCAATTCCTATAATTTTTTTTATAACCCAACACATGAACATATCAAAATCATGAATGTCTTCTACAGCAATTATGTCTTGAGATGACATCAGTTTTTTTTTAATATCTTACTTCAATTGCAATCTCCCTGAGACTTATACAATACAATATTCAAAGGTTTTGTAAATTAAATTACATGTATCAGAAAATGGTGAATTTATTTTCCCAAAAAGGTATAATTGTTACTACAGCCTTTTGCAAAAGTTTCCTAACTGCCCCATCATTAAACGCAATATTGTCCATCTAGGTGAATTTTATCGTTGTTGTTGTTGCGTTGTTGTTTAACGTCCCTCTCAAGAATATTTATGGAGACGTCACCGTGTGCTGGTGAAGGGCTACAAATTTTGCCTACGCTCGGCACTGCTGGCCATAGAGCAGGGAGGGTTCTTTAACGTGCCAACACCTACTGTGTTACAACAAACAGAAGAAAAATGGTAATTAAAAAAACTGGGCAAAATAAACAAAATCTCAGAAACTTAGTTTTTGAGACTTCATTTGAGTGGAATTAAACCCTTCTATTCCAAGGCAAATTGACTGGCTAAATGAAGTGTACAGTTTGTTGAATCACACCTTTATATCATGGGCGAATGCAATTCCAAATTTGTGTCCCCAATAACATGAAAAAGAAGGAGGACTATCCTGATTATTGCTTTTTGGAGTAATGAGCCTTGTTTATAATCTTGAAATAAAATTTAAGTATTTTTCAAACTGTC
>JACSZP010002847.1:0-11839 GCA_016161895.1 Pinna nobilis | reverse complement strand
AAAATATGACAGGTCTAGAGTAATAACGCTCTTAACGTGGTAAAAACAAATGCAAATCACTAACGGGATAGGACCAGGTGACCGGAGGGAGTCAGCGTCCATGATATACCATAAATAATACCGGAGAGGATGTTAACATCAGCAAAACAACCATGGTATAACTGGAATAATGCCAAATGTGATGTAAACACCGTTATGAAATTACCTTGATAATAGTGAAATTTAAAAAAAGGATAAATGAGGAATTATGTCGGATGTAAGTTGAATTTTGATAAAACAACTAAACTTTTCACTTAACCAATCTTGGAAGTGACATTGATATCACCGAAACAACCATGATAGACAGAGATAATGTGGAAAGTGACGTTAACGGTGGACCCGTTGTGTGGTAACGGTGGTGCTGTATTTTTTTTTATACAAAGGTAGACTTTTTGAATCAATATTGAAATTTCTTATAATATTCTTAGTCGTGCAAAACTACACTAACCGGGAAGGGACAGAAAAGTTATGACTTCTTTCTTTAAAATGAGACA
Organism: Pinna nobilis; assembly: GCA_016161895.1. Lineage (NCBI taxonomy): Eukaryota > Metazoa > Mollusca > Bivalvia > Pterioida > Pinnidae > Pinna > Pinna nobilis. The sequence continues at coordinate 11,306 of JACSZP010002847.1, read as the reverse complement.
TTTTTTAAATTATGAAGTTGATATAAAAGTTTAGTTTTTGACAAACTTTGGTCACTATGGAAACCATAAATAGTCCTTTATAATTCATTCGACAGGAACTCCTTATTCATATTGATTTTCTTAAAAGAAATCATTGCCAGATAATTATAGAAATTCAAGTTATAAAATATGACTTTATCATTAGTGCAATACGAGTGCTTCAACAACCTCACAGTAGGAACGACTCTAATTAAAGTAATGTCATGTCAGGGATATTGCATAATTTTGCTTGATTCATAACAGTGTATCACCATATCTGATCATTAGGTTTAGATTCCCGTAAGAACTGATAAAACGGGTACATTTTATATATGTGTCGTAATCATAATTAACTGACGTCGATCCAGGTGAATTTCTATATCCGCAAAAAGCGAGAGAAATTCCTTGCTTGGCTAGAGATTTCGGCACGTCTCACTGGTTTCATTTATTTCAAGTGCCTTTACTTAAATCATTTTGCTATGACGCGTTCAGATTCTTCCGCACTCGTGTAACAGAAATTAATTATTAGGTCGCATTTTCTTCATCAACTGTCATGTACCAATGATTTCCATCAAGTGCTAAAATTGCACCATCTTTTTAGTCAAGTGTAGTTGAAAATGAATAAACTCATGGTTGAAAAATTCATGGTTGAGTCCATAATGAAGAAAGTCAATGCATCGTATCATGTCTGGACCAGACAGTTTTAACCCTGTATGGTCTCAAGCAATGGTTTTGCACGTTCCAGATCTGTATAAAATGGTAACGGATAATGATCGATCCTAGAATTCCTATAATGAATACAAAATAAATAGTTTGGGGCAAATTCAGACCTCTGGTTATACAAGAGCTGGTATATTTACCGAATCCGATCGGATGTTGTTAGAAATTTTAAGTCCATCATCAAAATTTTCCTTGTCAAAAAGTTTAAATAATAAATCCTCCCCTGCGAGACGCTACAATACTTATACATATACCGGATGTTCACATTTATTATTACATACTACATATAAATGTTAATTCAAACTTTGGACATTATTTTTATTTTCAATTTTTTTATTGTCTTCTTCAATTCGCCATTTAAAGTGATAACACAATTTAACCATCTTGTTAATGTTGTTGTTACTTGAGATGCCAACACTTACATTTAATCTTTTACAAATGAGATTTCGTCAAAAACTATGTGTACTTTGATGAGAAAGCTTCAAATAAAATGACTTTCTTGAAATCTAAAGTCTCCATAGATGAACAATAGTCTATTCGAGTTACATTAACTTGAAACTGAAAAAAAATGGACACTTGAGAAACTGTATTATCTGAATTTCTGGACACCAACATAGATTTCTTTACAGCTCACTTTGATGTTTCATTAACTTTCTCTTATTCTTAGTTAAATTCATGAGAAGTATCCCTTGAGAAATTTGTTGAGTTAATACTCTTATGAGCAAATGATGTCGATCATGATATCGGCTTCGGAAGTCTAGAACATAATTGATCCTAGCGAATAAAGAAAAATGTCGAGGGGTTATCTCTACAATAACAGCTTTGTGACAAACATCTTTGTGCTTTAATTTTCAATGTTTTCTGCTTTAATGTGTTGATTTCCAAACGAACGTGTTTATCAAGGTATCTGCAGGTAAATAAGACCCAATATGTAACATGCATCTGCATTTAAATTTACGGTGTCTTGGTCATAGGACTTTTCTCTCAATTTTTTTTTTCGATTTTAATCAAATGAATTATCTCAATCTATTACGTTTGTTTGTACTACTTGTTGTTTGAGTCTTTGACACAATTGTTTTACATTGTTATGTCATCAAGTTGGCACAGGTTTCAAGGTACCAATTTTATAGAGGAATATGCTAATATCGGATATTTCCGTTGCAATCTCAGTAAATTCCGAAAAAAAAGTTTGCTTTTTTAAATATCGTACAGATAAATATTTTTGAAAGAAATCTTATTTGTTATTTGATATTTAACAAATAATTTCTCATATCTGTCATCGAGATTAAGGATTGGTTCTATTGTAAAAATGTGTATGCTGATATCGGATATTTCTGTATCCTTTCATATTTACTCCCTAAAAACTACATACCTTGTTTGGGACGTGCCACTATCATGAAATGCATTGTTGAGCCTTACTAGACAACAATTAATCGGTCGTTTATACGGTGGATACCTGAAGTAAAAACTTCGTTGATGCATTTAGAGATTTTATACCAAACTTTGCCACGGGACCTCTGCTGTTGATTTATTATTCTAAGGAAGGAACGACGCATGCGTCGCCCTTTTTGGTAGAATTTGCCGGCATTCAGACCATGATATGAGCATTCTACAAGGAAGACACTGCCAGTTGTGGGTCAAATTCGAGATTGTAAACTATCCCGTACAAGTGAGCAGACGCATGTTCTAGAAAATCAATCCGAAGTGAAATTTGGAGTGTTATACATTTAATGTGATAATTAAGTTTTGCTAATTTTGTTAAATTCCATCTTTACCATCAATTAAAAAGCATTGATTTCAGGAAAAACTTGTACAGCTAATCCCGCTCCCCCTTTTCTCGTTTTATGACTATTGTCAAACGAGCCCCCCCCCCCCACCCCTCCGAATAGAAATATAGGTGACACGAAGGGTGTCGAGCTTAGAGCAGAATTTGCTTTCCCTTCCGCAACACTTGAACCCAATCCTCATCAGTTCTAGAGGGTTTGTGTTACTCTATTTTAAGTTGTATGCAATGCTGTATAGATTACTGTTTATAGTATTGCTTCCGTTTCTTTTGGTCATGATTTTGTCTAAAGTTCGAGCTAAGATTGTCTTTTGATATCTTCATTTTTCCTTTTTCTAAGGGGGCCACTGTGGCGGAGGTGTTAGCGTTTTCGACGGTTATCGGAAGATCCGGGTTCGAGTCGCGTCAGCGCCACTCCGTGGTTGGCTGCCCCTGTCCTTCGGACGAAACAGTAAAAACCGAGGTCCCGTGTCAAAGTAGGTATTGGCACGTGAAAGAACCCTCCCTGCTCTACGGCCAGCAGTGCCGAACATAGGCAAATTTTGTCGCCCTTCATCGACACACGGTGGCGTCTCCATATGAGTGAAATATTCTTGAGTTGGACGTTAAACAACAATACAACAACAACTGTACAGGAAAATACGCAAGGTAGTCTCAAGATCTTTAAAAAAGGAACGTTTTTCTTTGTTTTAAGAATAAGTACAATGATTACAATGGTTTCTCTCTTAGTACTGAAGGTTTTATTTGATCTTATCATTCATCATGAAAGGAGAATGTCTCCTGGTGATGAAAAAGTAGTAAAAACCGAGGTCCCGTGTCACAGTAGGTGTTGACACGTTAAAGAACCCCTCCTGCTCCACGGCCGTAAGTGTCGAGCATAGGCAAAATTTGTCACCCTTCACCGGCACACGGCGACGTCTCCATATGAGTGAAATATTCTTGAGTGGGACGTTAAACAACAATACCATGCCATACCATACATTTTTAAGCGCCAGGAAAGGGGCTCCTAAATAATGAATTTTTACTTTTTATTCAAAATTCGATTTTAATTTAAATGAGCTACAAAAGACAATTCGTCTTATTTCATTTATTATGGTAAAAGTACAAATCCATCCTAAGAAAGAAATCGTCCAATAGCAAGAAATTTCCATATAGCAAAGAGAAAGTTGTGAAAAGAAGCCCAAAATAATCGGAAAAGGAGCATTATCTTCGGCATTTTATATTCCGTTTTACCCATTATATATGCTACAGATTCTTGGATAAGGAGTTTCTTAGTCTTATTAAGCAAATTAACAATATTTACGCAAACCCTCGTACGGTGACTTCTAAAGATTCTATAGATATTATCCATATCATAAATTTTACTATAAGTCCATTTAGTAATTCGATTGGAAACTCCTGCGGTGAGATATGAATATGACGATTAGTATGCTACAGCGTCATAAATGGTTATTATGTCAGATCCATATGTTTCGGAAATAATCATTGTCGGGACCATATTCAGATATTTCGAAACGACAAGAAGTTTATACATAAAGATACAAAATAAGTTGATCTAAAATATTACAATATCATTACGATTTGATGTGGACCATTGCATCCTTATTTTGAAAACAAAAATTGCTAAAATTTGACAGCTGATACACACGTGTATAAAAGAAAAGAAATATACTCGGTTTATTGTATCTTTTTGACCAATTTCTACGTTGAGTAAAATTGAAAATCACTTCAAAAACCAACCTTTCTACTGCAAGATTGCCGTATAAAATATAAGTCCTGTATTGGTTTCAAAACTCCTTTAGTTAGATATGAATATGTGGCATCGTGATAATTTGTACCCACCAAGCTCATAAACGTTTCATTACGTCGGACCAACCATTATTTTCCAAAAAAAAATGTCCATGATATTATTGCGTAAACTACCATATTAGCATGAGATATATATTAACTGGTTCGATTTTTAAAGAAGAGTGGATGCCGAACACTGATGCCTTCTTCATACAAAACTTAAAATGAAAAATTAGTGAGTATTTCAAATTTTGATTTTATTGAAAATTCTTCGAGAAGTTGGAAAATGCTGTGTCTTGCCAAAAATGCATCGAGGTATAGACAATGATGCATTTAGAAGTAGCAAATTAACAAAATCGGAATTAGCTTACTTGTAAAACTTTATTTCACATAATGGCTGCAAATGTATAGAAATTAAGTCTTTGTATACACACAAGTAGTATTCAATGAAATTAATATTTGCATACATGTAAGTCTTGAATCTTGCCTGGGTATAATATCCAACTTTATACTTTCGTATTCTAATAAAAATTGTTTCGGTATGGTTTTTAAATATATGTGCCGAAAATAACAGAGCAAAATATACATACCGGTTGTTAGAAAGTTCTTTACACACTGGTTTTGACTACAGATTTCTCCATTTACCTGATCAAGGTATAGGGCTCACGTCGACAGAGGATGCTTACTCCTCCTAGGCACCCGATGCCATCTCTGGTATGTTCAGGGGTCCGTGTTTGCCCAACACTATTTTGTGTTTCTTATAGTAATTATGGGATCGATCATTGTTCGATACCTTTACCTTTTCATATATTATATCTGGATGCAGTTTTCTGTCATTGATTAAACTGACTGATAACAAGCAAACAAAGCACACATTTTGTAGTTGGCCGCTCCTATAGTTGTATATCTACATGTATTCTGTTATCATTTCTCCTCTTTGGTTGATGGATATCTATTCTATTATCACTTTCTTTTGTAAGAACAAATCATTATTGTTATACTACTGTGTTTGCTTATTGACAAAATGGAACAAAGCATAAGCATGCATTATTTCACATGTTAATACAAACAATGAGTCTTCTTATTTGAGTTAAATATTCAAAACATATTATGTAAATAGTTCTCAGTAATACTGACAGTAAAATGAATGACAGCCTAGATGCAAGTTTGATATTCACCGCTTTATTAGACTTTGATAGAATGAATTGAACAGAATGAAGAATTAATAAATACACTTTTAGTACGCCATTGACCTATCTGAAACTCGAATCTAATAAGTGTTTTGAGTAGCTATCGCAAGCGATGCACTTCGTATGCTATCCTCTAATCATGTTTTTTTTTGTAAAGAATACAATAAAAGAGGACAGAGCCATTTTTCAGTGTGAAAAAAAACTGATGGGGATTATAACAATATCGATGTTTAACGAAGCAACGACGGTAAGCTGTGAGAGATTAAATGATGTTTGTGTGATGGATGTACATGTATTGTATTAACAAAGGATTGAATTGAAAATCGAAAAAATACTGATGTCGATAAGCATTCCTGAGTTTTTGAAGGGACATAAGAGGAAGGTTTCTGAACATGTAAGACCGACGTCATAAGAGTACATGCCATTTTAACAAGCATACACAAAGCTTCCCCAATGTTTCATCTAAATTACATATATGCAGCAAAGTAATTAATCACAGACTGTTGTTGATGATAAGAATATTTTTCCATCACAGCCGAGTAAGAAATTTCTGCCTAATTACTACAATGGAAGCGTAGTTATTGTTGATACATGTCATCTGTTTGTTGCACTTCCTGTTATTTATCTTTTATCTATTCTTTCCGCAGATATGTAATTAACTGAACAATATTACGAACCTGTATGGTCTATATAAAGAAGAAAATAAGATATATATGGAACTTGTTGTGTTTGTTAATGCGCCAACTTAATTGCCTGAGTCATTAACACTGTTCCAAGTGCAATAACTGATGAAGTTTAACTATGCACAGGCTTTAGATTATTAGCACACGTGCCACTGCATTGGATTTCCACCTTTTGTCTCATCACATAGACAGGAAAGCGGTCAAATATATTATTAAGATCACTGCATTAATTACATTTCAAACGGTAATCAAAGTACTAAAAAGGACTGAGAGCCGGGCCAATGTTCAGAGCACTGACTGACTATATGTACACATTTTCAATCAGGAAATGAAAAAAAAAGAAAAAAACAAAATACCGCATCTCAAAACCAATTACCTATTGAAACATGTTAGTCCCCTCCCCCAGGAATAATTATATTCACTGTATTATGTTTGTTCACTCATAAATGCGCTGACAATAGCCGAGCTATTTTTCGAACGAGCAATAAGATCGGCTAAAATTATTCTCCTATAATACTTAAAGGATGTTTGTCGTTCCTCATGAGATGACAAGCATGGCATTCTCCTAAAAACGATAAATACATATTAATGATATTTTCCAGTCAGTTAACCTTAGATTGTGATTGTGAATAGGCATGTGGGCCTTTTATACTATTCATATACATACAAGTCTTCGTGCTTTTATCTACTCTCCGGGGCCTCCGTGGCCGAGTGGTTGGCGTGTTCGACTGCGAATAGGAAGATCCGGGTTCGAGCAGCGTCAGCGCCACTCCGCGGTTGGTCGTCCCTGTCCTTCGGATGAAACAGTAAAAACCGAGGCCCTGTGTCACAGTAGGTGTTGGCACGTTAAAGAACCCTCCCTGCTCTACGGTCAGCAGTGCCGAGCATAGGCAAAATGTGTAGCCCTTCACCGGCACAGGTTGACGTCTCCATATGAGTGAAATATTCTTGAGTGGGACGTTAAACAACAATACCATACCATACCATCTACTCTGCATAGAAGTGTATTCCGCTTATATAATATACGATATCAAGTGTCCAAAATACCAGAAATATTAACAGTTCAAATAAAATTGTATTTCTGACATTTTTTAGATTAACATTAAATTAACATTTGATCTCATAACAACTCCCAAATGAGTAAATCTTCCATGGGGGAAAAACAAGCAATCTGATTGGTCGAGTGAAGATGACAGTGATTCCATTGATTTTGCACTGGGTGTTATCAATCACTAGTGAAATATATCACAGAAAGATAACAATATTATGTAACTGTGAAATCCTTATATTTCATTTCTAAAAATGTAATAAATTTTGTTGTCCTTTTTATATATTTTTCAACTATGTCTAATAGTGTTACGCATATTAATATGTCACCGATTATATGCCGGAAACATTAAGTATCAATTGATATTACATAATAATAAATTGAAAGTAAATATGAACCGATACCATTAAAAAGGAAAAAATCTTATTTCATGATCTTTTGACAACTTAATTGAAAGAATATTGATTTGTTTCTTTGATTTAATTGCGCTTTACCAGACCTAGTGCCCGTCGTGGTCCCACGCTTGAGTTGTCGACTTCGGTCTGTCCTTCAGATGAGATTGTGAAAACTGAGGTCCCGTGTCAATGTAGGTTTTGATACAGTAAAAAATCTTATCAATGGTCCTAAGTGCCGAGTATAGAACATTTGAAACTTGTCGCCGGTATTTGGTGACTTCTACATGAAAGTGAGACTAGCCCCACACTGGCGTAGTTAATATAGATATTGAAATATGCCACAGATGGGGACCTGTAGAATAAGGGGTCGTTGAGGCACCGTTTAAATTCTGGACAAAAGAACTTGTGTTTTAATGTTCATTGGTAGAAAAGGAAACCCAGTTACGCCAAGTGCCTAGATTCAAACCTGCCATAACACATGATTACTTTACATAATTTAACCCACGTCACAATATTATACTTTAAATTATTGCATCCATTACATCACGTTTAATTAAACGAGAGCCGAAACATGATACTTCAAACTAACGCCATCACATTATACTTTAAACCATCTCCCGAACAGTATATACCAGCACCTCCACATTATTCTTTATACCAACTCTACAACATGATACCTTAAACTAGTGCCTACACACTAAACTTAAAACAACACCACCGCATTATACGTTAAACCGTCATCACACTATATTCTACACCAACATATTTACTGTCAATAATGTTCATGTGAATAGTCTTTCTTTTTAATTTGTAAACACAAACATACAAAGTAGATCTTTACTGAAACAAGAGATTAATAAACAAATACACATGTATATTATTTTTTAACGCTCAGCGTCTTATTGTTTTTTTGGTAACATTACACGTCATTCAAAATAAATGTAGTACATCTATTTTTTCATCTTTGGTTACACTTGTTGTAAAATATCCGTTTTATAACATGGAACTTAATTCTCCCGGAAAAAAACAGTAAGTAAACAAAGGAGTAGCCGGATTAATTTTCAATGATGTATAATATTTTTCAACGCTGATGAATTTTATAACTTTAATCTTGTGTTTTAGGAAACCAAATCAAACATTATAGTTCATAAGAAATTTACTGTTTTGTGACAATTATTTTGGTTAAGAATTTTTTTTTATCAAAGGAAGTTCCTTACCAGAAAGACTGTCTCGCTACTATTTTACGGGAGACATTAAACATCTCTTGACATCTTCATTACAGAGATGAAGTGAACAAAGTGTAGCCCTACATGCTAAGCACAGACAACAATTATGAACCATTTACCGGCGTTTAGTTATACCATAAAAACTAGTAAAATTCTTGATTGGGTGTTTAATAATAGAATTACAACAATAACATATAAACTGTACAGGACATGACGCAATGGTCAGGTAATTTAAAGTTGTGTAAAAAAGAAACGTTTTTCTTTGTTTTAAGAAAACGTACAATGGTTATAATGGTCTCTCTCTCTCTCTTTCTCTCTCTCTCTCTCTCTCTCTCTCTCTGTCTCTCTCTCTCTCTTAGTACTGAAGGTTTTATTTAATCGTATCATTCATCATAAAAGGAGTATGTCTCCTGGTGATGAAAAATTATGAATGACACCTTTCACATTTACACACATGAATTATAATTGAGAAAAAAATATAGATGAAAAAAAAATAAAAAATAGAGAGAAACTCAATAAAATTGAAATTAAAATTTTAACCCAAAACAAAAGAGAAACAAACAAATAACTGAAAAGGAAAACTCATCGGGAAAATGTTTCAAACCGCCTTTTCAATGGTGTTTGTGTTACTCTCGTTGTTGTGTAGATTACCGTTTGCTGTATTATCTCCCTTTGTTTTGGTCATCGTGCTATCTATCTTAAGTTTGAATGCCCCTTTGGTATCTTCAATTTTCATTATTCACAATGTTTTGTTTTGCAATAATTTTTAGCTGTTATCAGATTTACAAAATGATTTATTTGCAATGGAACAGTTTGATGGCTTGTCTTAAAAAGGTTTCACTGTACAATCCGGCGTTCTTGCCGACAAATCTCGACAAATGTGCACTCATAGCATATTCTGACAGTCTTTATGATGATATAAATTGGAGATTATTTTTGTTGTAAAGAAACATAATTCGTCGACTCAATTTTAATTAAAAACGCCCAAGTTTGAAAAATCAAAAGATTCCATTTTATAAGTATTATGACTTGAATATGTTACTAGGAAATTGCGACGTAGATACGTGATAGCTTAGTAAGTCATCCTGGTCGTTTTTCATCACGGACTGGTGTTTGGCAAATTAATTGAACTTATTTACTAATTTGGTCTGAAAATACAGAATCCATATAAAGTCTTCGAATCATCTTATATCAACACCCTGTGGGAGAGAGATGTATAATCAAAGAATAAGACAAACATTGGGTTGTTGACAAGCTATCTCGGAGTGACTGATTTGGCACGTGTTTTTCAATAAGCAATCCGTTTCGATTACAAATCTTGAACTAGATAGGAAAATAAGACGAGATTAACTTTCTACGCTAGGCTTCGTATATGTATATTTATGTATATTCATTAGCGATGAAAATTATAAATCAAGTTCACAGGCAATTGATTGAAAGTTGGTATAAAATGTTGGACTTACCTTGAGCTGAAGATGAACAAATAAGTAAAGCAAAGACTGTGAAGTCTAGGGTTTTGTGGAACTGTCCTGACATGGTATATCTCCAGCACAGATGTAGGAAATGTCAACTATCGTGGCAGGATTCGTTGTGGTATATATTTCGAATATTGTTTCAGATAAGTCACGGTGATTAATTATCGTTGATGCACCTGGGAAAATAGTAGTACCTGTATACAGCATCTGTATATTTAAGAGCACGGAAATATCGATTTTACAGGTGAGGTCTGTAAGCTGGGAGATCTCTATAGTGAAATCGTATTTCTTCTTTATAAGTAAAAAAAAAAAACCACGTGCACAATGACCGCTGTCTTCTGCGCATTAAAGTATCGTCAATTACCAATTTCTTAATCAAGTTTCACTCACTTAATGTTTAAATACACAAAACAATAGGTAGATTTAATGTATAATTAGAAAAAAAGAATTATCATGGTGGTCTAATATATGTTTTTCTGTATCTCATTAGCGGTACCGTTTCTACATGAAATATTAAGGTGCGGATCTCACAGTTTTGAAATTGAATGAGACTTCTTTTATTATCTTAATTCATTTATTCATTTGTTTATTAATTTAATCATGTAATAATTTATTTATTATCCTTTTTTGGCCTTGTTAGTTTTTGAAAAATAAATTACAAGCTATTTCGGATATAACTAAACAGAAACAAAAGACCACGTTTATGCTGCATTCGATTTATTTTAATGTGTATTTTAGTCATGGAAGTGTGGGGGGAAAAAGAATCAAACATGGGTGTGTTAAGTGGAAAAGGTAATTTAAACCCCACATGGTAAGAATCTGAAAGTTCAATCCTCGGGTGACCCTCGGATTGGACAAACGTACTGATTCTTACCACTCCAGTTTGGGTTTCCCTGTCCATTCATCACACCCAAGTAAGACTCTATTAGTCCCCTGTGAATCATTATAATGACGATGAGGATGAAAATAGGATCGAAGAG
>JACSZP010002846.1:0-15045 GCA_016161895.1 Pinna nobilis | reverse complement strand
TTTATACAGTAACCGCTGCTATAACGAAAATTTCTCCTTGTTATACATGTATGCACAAAACTGTTATGCTGATACGTGTAAAGTAAATTCAAGACTAAACGCCAAATAAATTCTGCCTCTTTTCAGAATCATACTAACATGGAGAATTTCAAGCCTCAATTTATGTTTGACAATCAAAATTTTAGGGTGATAAAGATGCTTAGTCGTAGTGCAGATACACAGATTTAAAGTTTTTAAGGCTACATCTAAATATCCTGTAACTTCCCTTTTATATACAGAACTCTTGGCTAATCACTATATATCAAAGGAAATTGAAGTACCGAGGGCCATTTGAAAATCTAAGTCTTAAAAATGGTTAAACTTTGGGTTATTGCTAGACAGAACGTTTTTTTTTATGTATCTGAAAGTAAATTGAACCGATATTTTCTTTTCTGTTGAAGGCAGGGACTGTATAAATTCCTAATTATATGGACAGACAAAAATGTCAGGTCTGAGAGGGACACATTGTGTACCAATTGGAATGACGACTATCTGTTGAAAAACTTTTCCTGAAAACCACGAAAGTATTGTTCAAGAGAAAGAAACTATAGTAATCGGAATCTTTATTAATATATTATTCTTAGACCATCATCAAATAATCGAAATGAGTCTGACTTAAAGATCCTGTTGCGGAATTTTTGTGTAAAGAGTAGAAATATCAAATGACTTGCAATTTGGTTGAAATTTGCTAAATATTAAATGGTCCAGCAGTTCTTCCCAACTTTCCATCTGGTCAGTGGGCTGTTTCTGGATGAAAAAGAAATATATTAAAGGGACATTCAATATCTAAATTCGATGGACATACAACACCATGGCCAAAACAAACGAAGACAACACTACAAAAAGTTATCCACACAGTAACAAATAAAACCGCAAACCACTTAAAAAACCTGGGATGAGTGCAGGTGTTAAAAAATGGATAAGAAATCCTGTCCCACGCACAGCACCTTTCGTGTCACTCATGTTTCCAATCCAGAAAGGGGTATCATCCGGTAATAGACGTTCAATAGAAAGAATAACGAATTAGATGTACGATAATAGGAATGTATCACTTATCATATGTAACACCGTCAACCAGGACATAGCGGTGACCATACTACTTTCGAAGTAATGGTCTCAATTCAATAATAAGGAACCCTTTATTTAGTAGCTCACTTGTCTACAGTAACCCTGTATTAAGGAAATTCTGATAGTAAAACATCTTATTAGCTGAGAGTTGTATACTCCATTTGTAGAAGCTAATGGCATATTCCTACATAAAATAGAAAGTTTTAATAAAAGAATTGAAGAGCCATCTCTTTTATCGAAAAGTTAGTCTCTCAATCGCCACGCATTGCCACCATCGGATGAAGGTCAGGGTATTACACAGACCTGGAAGCTTCCATGTCCTTCATGTCAGACTCTTTTCCATAGATACGATCAACATAGTCGCCAAACATTGAATTATCTAATGAAAAACATCATCTATATGGCGGAACATTAAATTGTTCGGCACTTATGACTATCGAGCAGAAAAAGTTCTTTAATGCGCCAACACCTACTGTGACACGGAACCTCGGATTTTACTCTCCGGCAGGGAAGTCAATTGCAGGCGCGGTGAGGAATCGAACTCACGACCTCAGTCAGAAGGCGAAAACGCGTACTACTGATACTTAGTTTACAACGTTATACCTCTGGTAAGGGTTTTATCGAATACATTATGGAATTAAGTGAACCGTATCAATCTTATGGATTAAACTAATTACTTGTAAGTGATCGTTTTTGCATTTAGTCCGTGTGTTATTGCCATCAATTTTTGACGGAGCCACACGGTGCCCTTATGCTTAGTATGTCATATTATGATCGTTAGGTCGTGTTTGAATCCATACCACGCTTCGATTTTCTGTCACCTATCTTTCGAATGAGGCAGTGAAAACTGAGGTCAAATGTCACAGTAGGTGTCGTCATGTTGAAGAACTATCACAAAATCAATATTCGTTATTCTAATGCACCGTGTTTGTTTCGCGTTATTTGATTGGTTATTCAAATTGAAAACTTGCAGGGTATTCACGATTCACTGCTAGTTTTTAAATGACGTCACATTTTGATTGTAAGGCCTAGTAGGACATCTTTGCGTATCGACAGTTTCCGACAAGATACTAAAGAATAAATGCTAAAATAATATAAGGAACTTAAGAATAGGGTTACCATGTGACTGTTTTACAAAAACTGACAGGGTTTCGTTGAATCCCCTGTCAGAAATGTCCGTTTCACCGCTCGGCTGAGGTCTCGTGGTGAAACTTCATTTCTGACAGGTGATTCGCCGATACCCCATCAGTTTTGGTAAAACAGTCACATGGTAACCCTTAAATGCCATGCATAGGCCAAATTCACCCACATACGGTGTCGTCTCCATCGTAATGAATTTAACGTGAGCGGGGTGTTGCACAACATTTGCAACAAACACACCTTACACTTTTGTTCAGGGTTTTATGTCATGCACTAGAAGGTAGGGTGACTCTGTAAAGCTAACCATTTAACTAGATTTGGTGTTCACGTGTAACCGACAGTTGGTTTATTTGTTATGCGTGACAATGCCTGTACAATTTGAAGCGTTTGGGAGTTAGCGTCTATGATATGCTATTGTATTATTCACTGTTGGGGGCCTCTCTATAAAGTTTTTCTTCATCGATTGTTCATACCCGACAGATTTCATCGACAAACGTCTAAGAGATCTCAGTACAATTGAAAGGTAAAATGATACTCTTATTCTAAAATAAGAGTGCACTTTCTGTAAATTAATGACGCACATTCTCACTTACATGTCCACTTATCAAAGGTATGCCTGTTTAAGATGAAGGGAACATGCGAAATATGATGCGAGGTTTCATGTTCACATCATCGAGACTGGCCCTTGAGAATATGTTTTCAAGTATGTAGCCTCTTACTGCCAATTATATAATTGTCTTTCTATTACATAATAATTATTGAATATTATGAATAATGAATCAATAATATTGAATTATTGAAAAAGATTTTATCTTAGTTTTCACTAAATAAGCATGTTTATCTAAACATTAATTTATACAAGGCTTATTGTCTGTTATTACGGCATACTTTCAAATATGTATTTTTGTTGTGAACGGCTTGAACTTTCGGATTTGGTCTTAGCTCTGCGCTTATGAATACTGGGGAGCAATGCGGGTTGTCTAAAAGGTGACATCACCCATTTACTTATTTGAAGAATGTTCTGCGACATCGAGGTATGAGGCGAGTTTCCGAACCAGGAAGTACAAAGAAAGGGCTTTATGAGTAAAAATTTTCTTGATATTGTTGGGAAATAATGCTTCTGAGAAAGTTACCGAGATTTGATTTAGCGCCTCGCACAAGAACGTTGTACAGAACCCTAAACAGTTACTTCGTTTTGCTATCAGATTTAAAGTTAATGTGTGGCCTTTTCTCCAAGCCTGATTCTTTTTTTTTTAAACAAAATTAATAAGCTTCCATGAATTTTTTGTGACGGGTGTAACATGTTAATAGAATCTGACTCCTTCCGGACATCTGCTGCCATTTCATATAGAATAAGCAATTGTGTTGAAAGATGATATTTCTATCATTTCAAAATTGTCGTATTCAAAATAAGAAAACGAGATCGTATTTTGATGTAGTATACTCGACTTTATACTGAATAATAATAATAGGTTCAAAGCCTGGTAGAAACGGTGGTCTGTCTTTCGGAAGAGCTGGTACAAATGGAGTTAATATGTTACAGTATGTGTTTGAACGCTTCAGAGCATTTGTTGCCATATGTCTGAAGTTTGAACCTCCCTCCACGAGCGACCGGCTACGTTCCCATATGATTGAAAAATTCTTGTGTGATGTGCTTAAAAGCAACACAAAACAAAACTTAACAATATCATAAAGCGCAAACTCTGATTTATTACAAAAAAGAAACTATTTACAATATTCTGTGTACAGTCTCTTTGTTATTTCAGATAAGAGGTTTAACAATTCATTATTATTTTAAAAGTTACCGAAAATGACATTCATATTAGAATTTTCGAAAATCTAGAACACTACCCTTATTAATAAATAAATAAATAAATAAATGACTACAATAAATAAATAAATAAATAAATAAGTAACTAAATACGCTGTAAATAAATGAATAAATAAAATGACCATAAAATTGAAAAAATTGTAATCAGCGATTGCGAATTATACACAGACCATTTGACAAGGTTTCACAACCTTTGTTGAAGCTGTGCGCCATATTCCAAAATTAGGAAAACACCAAATGATGCAATATATTGACTTCAAATTCGATTCACTTACAATACGCGCACGGATGTTATGTGTAATAGGTCATGCAAAACATATCAAAGCGTTCAACATAAAAGAAAGGTGACTCATAAATGGAGATAAAAAAAGTGTCATTTATTCTCTACAAAAAAAGAAACGAAAAAAAAAAACAAACAAAAAACTAAAAAACAAAAAATTTGAATCAAAGTGGTCCCCTTTCGTTAAACAAAAATTGCAATAATTTGAAAGTTTGAAAACAAAACACTACGTAGAAAAAAACAAAAGAAAACTGAAACAAACAATAAAAGCGAATTTAAATGAAATGTAAATCTGAGAGCTAAAATTATATAAAGAAAAAAGTAGCAAATGTTTTTCTTTTTCCCGCACATTAATGATAAATAAGTACTAATGATGAAATCCGAAAACTCCTACCTTAATCAAACTTCATATTCCATCTACGATATACTTTTCTTCCAGATCGTACTAACAACAGGTTTTTTTTAAAAGTGATTATTCAGTTACTTTCTACATGAATGTAGTATACATTAAAAAATATATTGTTCTCTAACCAGAGATAAGCCTACAGTGCTTAGGTTCAAGATGATTATAGTCAATCGTCATCTATTCATGTCCTTGTCTTCTCACAAGCTTTTTATTGGGTGATCTAACGTAATTCAAATTAACAGAATTCAAAAGTCAGATACTGAATTTGTTGAGAGTTTCTCTCTCCGGCATTGGTTCTTTTTGTTAGGTGAACGTGATCGATGTTCCCCTCGTCTGATAACATAGTTCTCCAAGTTCCCTTCAAATAGTCGTTGCTATGGATACAGCCACCTGGAATGTACAATGTATGACGTATAGGTACCCTGAATCCTGTAACATGCATATCGTTTCCAACCATTTTTGCCAGGATGAATATCCCAGAGTCCTGAACTAATGGACAGTCTAAATGAGAAAACCCATGCTTCTCGATCCCCGCGCCGCCGTTTGACTTGGTAACGTACTCTGACAGATAATTATTTTCGTAAGTAAAATCCTGAATTCCATGTCTGTAAACTAATGAAATCTTCTCTTGCTTGGCATCGGCAATACTGCAGTCATAGTATCGCAGATGTTCATTGGTTGCGATATCGGTTTCAATTTTGCCATCAAAATCCATTGGAAATGAGACTTTCCCGGATTTTCCAGGTATACTGCTTGAAATCCATTGGACATTGTGTATGATGGTGTGCTTTGGTACTAAAGGAGGCAGATCGCTAAAACAAACTAGATCTACAAGATTGTATTCGCCTGGAACTAAGTCATCCACCATTCCATGTCCGCCCTTCATGGCTATCTCGCCATTTGCGCCCAGTCGTCGAAACGAAGCAAACTTGTCCCATCTCCCGCGGATGTAACGGGCCAGGTCCTCCGATTCGCTCATTTCAAACGCAGACTTAAGTTGCTGATCAAACAATGCCAGGGTGGTGCGCTCGTCTCTTTCAGTTTTAGGAAGGGTGGAGCTAAGTAAATTCGAAGTTGAAAGAATGTCTTTGAAATTGTCAAAGTCGAGATCGCTCTGCCCTGCATTATCTATACTTTGGAATGCGCTCAAGAGGGTAGATATTCTCATCGACCTCTTCTTTTCCCACACATATTCTGTAAATTCTTTGAAATCTACAGTACCAGTCCCATCTTTGTCAGCTTGAAGAAATGCTCGTCTCATTGCAGCTACGCAATCGGCTGTTTCATTCTCATTCAAAACGTATTTAAGGAAGTACAGTTTAAATTCGTCAAAATTTATTTCTCCATTTTTGTCTTTATCAACCGAGTTAAAAACTAATTTCGCTTCTTTTTCCGTCATTCGTATTCCAAGTTCATCTAGAAATGTTAAAAATTCCTGATAATTCAACAAGCCGTTACCATCGGTATCAATCCTGACAAAAACCCCTTTGAGTTTTTTTTCCTCCTCTTTCAAAAGATTCAAAGCAGCGTCACCGGGATCATTTTTGTCCATTCCCTTTTCTCTCATCTTTACAGTTTTTACTTCTTCCTCAATTTTTTCCTCATTCTTTTTAAGTTTTTCTTTTCGAATTTTCCTATATTGAACAGATTTTTTACGTCTCCCCTCGAGCTTCTTTTCCGTTTCCGAGCCTTTGTCTTGTCTACTCTTGAGCAACTTTTGTATGGGAGTAGTATTTGTTGCACAACATTTGACCACTTCCTCGAAGTAGGCAAGCCACTTCTTCATTTCGCTTTCACTGTCCACGGCTAATTCATATTCGAAATGCGGTAGGTTTTTGATTTTAAACCTGTTAGGATAAGTTCTGAGAATCCCTTTGTAGACAGGTAGCATTTCATACTTGCAATCAGCTGTAATGTAGAGCTCTCCCGTGTGCTTCTGCTTGTTGCTTTTGTATTTAGAATCAGATTTGAAACACTGGAGTTTTCCAGGTGTCAAAACAAACCATTGTGAAGACCAGGAGGTCCAATTCGATTTGGTTTTTGAACGTTTACGCATCCAACCAAATTTCAAAATTTCCTTGACCAGCCAGCAATACATATCGTCGATACATTTTGTCAAAGAATCAAAGTCTTCGTTTTGGAATACTGTCGAGTCGAGGTACTCTATCCAGCGCTGGAACGTCATGCCTTTTTCTGGAAACCCCATATACCGTGTTTCCAATGGTATGTTTAGGTTTGTGGAAACTTTCTCCAAAAACCAAAATATCTCATCTTTTCTAACTACGGGTGGATACGTATCCTGTGTGATAATCCGGTTTGATATTTGCCACAGTCTCATCAATGTCCGTTCTCCGTGCCGACTTCTGTAGCTATCCTTGCATGCATTCCAGCATGCCAATTCAATTTCATCGTACAGCATTTTTTCCGTAACTCCGGCTACCAGCAACTCTTTACTTACGTAGTCTTTGACTTTATCAAAAGAGTAATTTTGATCGGCAAAAAAGAGTTCATAATTGAATTCTGCAAACTTCAAGAACTTTAGACCCGAAAAGCCAGAAATCAACTCCTTAAACCGGTGGGCAGGAAATGAAGATGTAGTCTCATCCCTGGACAATGCATACACTGCTTGCCAAATACAAGTCAGCTGTTCACCAACCATACTCTATCTGCAAAAAGAGAATGATTAATCAACCTTAAATGTGAGACTATTATCTTCTATAAATATATTAAATTAAATATCTCTCTCTTATCCAGGCCGGGCCACAATAAATATGCAGAATTTACTTGAGTCCGAACATTTCCTTAAGTAAACTAATACTGAGTTTCGATTGGCTGATAAGGCATAAGGTCGTGGTACAACACGTGTGTGAAGTTTGAAGGTAGAGGATTCGGGCCCCAGCTCTAACTGCAACTGTTTTTGGAGCCCTTCACCGGTATTTGACTTTATTCTTGTTTTTTAATTGTTTGAAAATGCATGGATGTTGTTCCAGAATTACACAGAAAGCATTAAGACAGAACATTAGATAATTGAATAGCAAAATATTATGCCCCTAAACTGATACGCAAGAGCTTTATCTGGATATGATAAGTTTTTAAATCGAGGCAGGCTATTGGCAAACATATTCATGGTCACAGGGCATCAAACAGTCCTGACTGACGTCAGCATTTCGTAAATATCATGGTTGGTACAATGATCGTGTTTGCCAGTACAACCTTTTATGGGTCGAATGCTTTCTGACGAGTCTCATATCAATTATTATGGCGTTCTTCACACCATGATTTTGACTATAGATTACTTCGTACACCTAATCAAGATATATGGCTCATCGACGGTGTGACCAATTAACAGGGAATGCTTACTCCTTCTAGCACCTCCTCCCACCTCTGCTTTATCCATTAGTCATTGTTTACACTTCATTTTGTATTTTTTGTAGGAATTATGAAAATGATCACTGTCCGTTACCTTTACCTTCTTATATTAGATCAAAACGATGACCTATCGGTCAAGTATTGCCCTCTTGTCCGGAACGTCCAGGTTTCAAACCAATGCATTGATAAATCTAGTATTCGTCCCTCAAAAGTTTGGTATTAAAGGTTCAAGGTCATTCGGATGGTTATCGTGTGTAGGCGCGATAAAGATGGCCAGTGGACCTATACGCCATGCAAAGGCCGAGCTTTGAAATTTATATCCGATATTTGGTGACGCTTCTGAATTAGTGCATGGATCTCGAATGGAACATAAATGCTTCAATGTCAAAGCAACATAGTACTTGTGATTAAGCAGAAAGCATTCTTAACCCTAACCCTAATTTATTTCTTTTGACACGGACACAGACGGTTTAACCATTCATAGGCATACAATTAACCAAAAAAGTTGTAAACTGCCTAAATTGTGCTCGATACAAAATGAGTGCTAGCGAATAACTTTGGCAGTTTTTCATATTAGTTTATACATGTAAGTACTTTAAAGATATATTGGCTGCATGAAGCTGGACTAGGCTTCAAGAATTGAGCCCATATATCAAGCTTTCTCTTTTATGCATTGAGGAAAATTCTCAAACGTGCCAAGGAAAATCTGAGACGAGACTTTTCAATGTCTCATCTGAAGGAAGGACAATACTTCAGCTGTTTGTCTGTGGTCTCCAGATGAGCATGTTCTGAAGGGGTGGATATATATGGAACTTCCTCGATATAAAAGTTTTGCGCAGGATTTAAAACAATATAAAGCATTACCTTCTTATCACTCAATAAGTTAGGCAGTCTGTTAAGCTTCCTTTTTGTTCTTGACGCTAATTTTCTGTAGTTGATTTCAATGTGAGCAGTTCTCCTTCTTTATATACCGCAACATTTCCGTGAAGTTTTGAATGCTTCACCTATAGCAAAGTGTAAATCGAGTGACGTATTTCGTTTGTACAAATCCAATGGGTCTCGAGGATATAAGGAAACCAGGAACTCTGGGAAATGAGATTACCGGATACGAAAAGGGAAGAACGCCAAGGAAATAAGACCTTTCAGTTTGCTGGTTCAGGTTTATTGTCAGAACCAGGAAATTAAATTCTCCCACTTGTCACCCACATACACAATTATGTAAATGCATGTGTTTTACAAGCGAGATTGAAAATTTTGATCCTTCAGATCTATTGATGATAGTAGGACGAGGACGTTAAAATGTACATTCACGTATATTTATATACCTGTTATTATTGAATTTTATAGATGTAAAATGTTCCCAAAATACAATTGCTTCAAACTACTGTCTCTCAAAATCATTAATTCCCGTGATCTTAGTTATTTCCAAACCACGTTAAATACCCAACTTCTTGATAATTTGATTCATCAAGTTCGAAATTGTAACACGAATCGCTCGGTCAATGTTAATCATAAGAGAAGAAATGTATTAGTCACGATCCTATTCGGGACGATAAATTGATCAGAAATCCTTTTTTTCTCACAAATTTAATGTTTCTCGGTTCAACAAAATTGAAACATTAACATCATTAAAGAACCTTACCCCTACGTTCCTTGCACAAGCCAAAATGTGAAGCCATTCACATGAATAAAGTGACTTTTCTGTATAAATGAAAAATTCTTGATGTCACACAACAACACAATATAACACAGACTAAAAATGCTGATTATTACTACAAACATGTCAATAATATTCATTTTCTTTTTTACAATATCAATGTTGCTGGACTTAAGACTCTGAAAAATATAAACAACCAAAATGAATGGAAATAGTGTTCCTTGAATTTGATCCCTATGCATGCTTTTACTTACTCATGAAGAAGAACATATCAATCAAGATATGTTTTCAATTATATTGAACTAAATACAATCAACGGAAATTGACACGACATACTATTGTTCTACATGATTTATTTTGTTTCATTACAATTCAATTTCAATACTAGAGAAAGCTCGATTTTGCTAACTCTGTATTAACAGCGATGACACTTTCCGGTTTCTCCAATGCATACTACAAATAGAAAATAGAAATAAAATATGTTAGACTGAATGTATACATATGTTTATTCCATGTGCAACAATAATGACCAACGTAACGGACAAGAAAAATGCAATTTCTTCGGGACGACCTTAATAACATACAAAGTCACAGAGAGAGAGAGAGAGAGAGAGAGAGAGAGAGAGAGAGAGATTATATTAGATGCAAAAGAAAGACAGATAGTTTGTTAGCAGGCTGAGTAGAAAGTTCGATGCCGTCTGCTTCACGTTCTTTCTATTTTTTATTTATATTTATTGTTTTATTCTTATTGTTTCTGTTCTTCGGTGTATTTATGAGTATTTGTGGTTGTAAATCGCATATATCATGTCCTTACGCCTGTATAGAACTTTTGGTCTCATCATATTCCCTTCCTGCTGACAATTCATTCTGTAGCAATATTTTTTCATATATATCTGATCCCAAACCTCGCCCAAATTTCGACATCCTCCATCAAAATCAAGGCAACCTGTTCATTGAAAAACATTGTAATAATTAAAGAAACAATAGCACTCGATAAATTTCGATAATTCTTCTAACCCATGACATGATCTATATAAGAACATATTAAAACACAAAGAGTTGATGGCAAAATAATAAGGCAAATTATAATTTTCAATTTTGTGGAAGGTGTAATGAATTATAAAAATAAATTATATAAATCTAATTTCACAAAACTATGTCAAAGTTATTGTAAAATGATCGATTGAAAATTACTCACTAAGGATTACGACCGATTTGAATCGTAATTTTTTTCTTTCCTTAAAATACCCCAGGTATAAAACTACTGCTTAGCACTCGTAGACAGCGATTCTCAGATGCAATTCAGTTAAATTTCAGACCTTCACAACTAAATATTTTCTAGATTCATGATATTTCAAACAATAGATTAATATTATTACTTTCACAAAGACACTTAGTGTCCTACTGTGTCGAACGTAACTTTCCAGTCAGGCTTATTGAGATTGTCAAGAGGATCTATTTCTTTCTTTAAAGGTAAAACCTTTTTAATGAAACATTTAGAATATGGCTTATGAAAACTTGTGATTAATACTGTCCTGCTTTGGTCGGATTCGTAAACTGTAGTTTTCATTTTTTTTTTGTCTTGAGACCTTGCAAGAAATAACAACAAAATTGTTGCAGGATTTTTTTATTGGAATATCTTATAATTACCAAATGGTATGGATGTATTTGAGTGTACGCAACATTTTTGTAGCTTGTGTGGAGCTCAAACTTATAATTAATTCACACAATTACTTTCTTAAGCAACAACTTTGTGCGTTGTTTTTTTTTTCAACTGATGTTTGTGATTTTTGTTTGTTTTCTTTCTTTTCGCAACACTCGACGATGTTTCAGTCATATGGTGACGGCCAGTTTTTATTGGTGGGGGAGAGAGTCTGGCTACAAATGTACTTGTAGAGAGACCACCAGTCATCCGCAAGTAAACTGAAAAACTTTCTCACATGAACAGTTTAGGTTCCAGAGAATGCACTGATCCAAGATTTTTTTCCGGGGGGTGGGGATCGATATTTGTCCAGGGGTTCAACTTGTCAAAAGCAAAACCTATCTCTATGAAAATGAGAATTTAAGCATAATTGACCAATATTGGTATATAGATCGACCCCGCCCCTCTAGATCAGCGCTCTAGACTAGAGGTTGTTCTTGTGTTTTATATACCGTCCCACTCACCCGAAACTTAAAATTTATTGAGGAAAGGTACATTTACAGGAAGACCATGTAAAAAACAAAAACGTATCCCCAAACTCAGCTAGTGAAAGGATATATCGAGCAAGACTACATATATTCTTAATAAACATCCGCCTTACGCGATGGTGTTTTTAAAACTTGAGATAAAATTCAGAAACTTTTTACCATGGCCAAAATAGAAGGAGACAGTACTACAAATGGACATAAAACGTATTGTAATATGAACCCAACTATTCCTAAAATCTGTGTCGGCGAGTTCAGGTGCTCAGGTGATTATACCTTAGAAGTTGGATGCTGCTTCCTGATCGCATATCAAGTTTGACGTTGTGCGTAAAATTCACACACATAAACCTCAGACATATTATTACATATTATAAACATTTTCTCAAATTTGCAATCTCTCGAAAGTGAATCTCCGTATAGATACTAAACGTACTGATCCAGATAAAGCTTTGATAAATATCTTTAGTGCGATCTGTCCTTTTGTAAAAAGAACATTTTGTCGAATGAAGATGACGATAGAACGGAAAAAGGAAGTTTATCTGTCTGATTTCTACGATAAACTCAACAAAACTTTATATGACTGTATAGTACAAAGTACAGAAGCTCTCTCTCTCTCCCTTCCCCCCTCTCTCTCGTTATTACTTTACGTGCCACTCACGAAATTCTCATGCACGCGTTACGGAGACGTCACCTTATGCAAATAAGGGTCTCACAAGTTGCTTCTGTCCGGCAATAGAGTCCACTATGCACTTAAGTCTCTTTAACATGCTGACACCTAATTATCCATAACATGTGACCTCAGTTTTTACTCAGAAGAACAAAAACATCGATCTTTGTAATTTTAAACCCTAAACATGTATGCAGATAAATACATATATAAACATTATAGTGATACTTGACACAGGCTTTCACTGTCGCATCTGATAGACAGCAAATAAGCAATATCCACAGACATTTGAACTCACGGCCTTTATATCTATAGATGTACAAGTTCGGCTGCACACGTGAGATTGACAACACAGTGCTATAACCACTCACTCACTCGTCTACTGATAGTCATGAGCAAGAATGCAGGTAATTGATGTTGTATCAAATACGATATTTGTTTATAAATCTATAAATAATGTTGAGAGAATCTATTTCATGATAACTAATAAATGCAATTTCTTTTGTGCTTTATTTGGGCAAACAACTTATTTAACAATGCAAAACATTAACGTAAAAAGATTATATTTATATCCAAAGGGAAGAATACTCCAACAGGAGGGCCACTGTTGACAAAAACAACTTATCCTCAAACATAAAAGCAAGTGAATAGACGAGGATATCACGCAGCCCTCAATTATTTTTACTTTAGCCTCTAATGTGTGTCAGACGTGAAATTTAGAATATATCAATAAATTAAACAAACAAAAAATATCATATTACAAAGAAATACTGCTTGAAAACCCATATGTTTAAGGGAAATTCAATTAAAAAAGTTTCCGGATAAAGATCTATGAAGATTCAATGAGGTTGTTATCTGGACCCATTTGCACAGTAGCACACAGTTTATACATTGTACAATTTGACCATGAACTATCTCATAGTTAAATGTGTGATTATGTGTGATTATGGTAACCCTAAACTAAACTCTTTATATAAGCTAGCTATCTAAAAGTTAATATTTCAACTTGTAGTTAGTGGCTAACTTCATGTTTATTTAACAATGCGCTGGGTCCTGGCTCACATTTCAATTTTTTGATAAATACAGAGCGGCCTCGTACATATATTTGCTACATTATATTTGTTACATTTGTAAACTATTTATCACAAATGAAATCTCCTCCTATGCGGATCTCCGTCGAGATACTAAATGAACGTATCCGTCTTGTACTTTGATATCTCCACAATCTTTCTAAGTGAAATGACTTCTCACTTGATAGATATAGGGCCAATGAATAGGAAGATGGTACAGAAGAAGGAAATTTGTCTGACTGATTTAAATAATTATGCAAAATTTGTATAACTGTGTAGTATGAAACACAAAGGACACCTCTCTCTCTCTCTCTCTCTCTCTCTCTCTCTCTCTCTCTCTCATTGTTGCTGTTTTGAACGTCACACTCAAGAAAAACTTCATCCATTTTGGGACTTATGCCGGTGAAGAACTTCAAGTATTGTTTTTTCTTAAATTCTCGAACTTCAAGATTTTATATTTTACGAAAAAAAGGAGCATCGATTATGTTGTTTCTTACTCTACAACCGCTAACAGACTCATACATTAAGATGTGCATTGAATGTGGTTACTGGATTGTGATAATTTTGTGGGAGGGTTGTAGGTCAAGTGTTTTTTTTTATTATCACGATTGTTGGTGTTCGCATTGTTGATGTTCGCATTATTTTACAGGAAGACCTCTGTTGAAACAAGAGGCCAAATGGGCCTTAACGGTCACCTGAGTAAATTATTTGGTTGAAATTGGCCAACTGGTTCTTGAGATGATGTCATCTGATACATGTATATGAAATCGTATAGTAA
Source organism: Pinna nobilis (assembly GCA_016161895.1). NCBI lineage: Eukaryota > Metazoa > Mollusca > Bivalvia > Pterioida > Pinnidae > Pinna > Pinna nobilis. The sequence goes on along the minus strand of JACSZP010002846.1, from coordinate 553 downwards.
CCATGAAGTTCAAAATGTCTCAGCCAATCAGAGGCCATGGTGGACATCTTGGATTTCGTATGGCCCAAAAAAGTAACAACACTTGTGTGGGACCTTGTGTAGAACATCTATACCAAGTTTGGGCCTGATCCATTCAGTGGTTCTTGAGAATAATTTCAAAATGTCTCAGCCAATCAGAGGCCATGGTGGCCATCTTGGATTTCGCATGGCCCCGAAAAGTAACAACACTTGTTTGGGACCTTGTGTAGAACATCTGTACCAAGTTTGGGCCTGATCAATTCAGTGGTTCTTGATAAGAAGTTCAAAATGTCTCAGCCAATCAGAGGCCATGGCAGCCATCTTGGATTTTGCATGGCCCTGAAAAGTAACAACACTTGTGTGGGACCTTGTGATCTATTCAGTGATTCTTGAGAAGAAGTTCAAAATGTCTCAGCCAATCAGAGGCCATGGCGACCATCTTGGATTTTGCATGGCCCCGAAAAGTAACAACACTTGTGTGGGACCTTGTGTAGAACATCTGAACCAAGTTTGGGCCTGATCCATTCTGTTGTTC
>JACSZP010002834.1:2447-14772 GCA_016161895.1 Pinna nobilis | reverse complement strand
CAGAAACTTGCTATATCCCTCATAACCATACTTTAACTGTATACTAAATTCTGTTACTAACAAATTTTGTTTGGAAGTATTGACACCTTTAATCTGTTGCATGTATTGCCCAAAGCTTGCAGAGTGAGGCATGCTTGTGAAACTATTTAAAAAATTGTAATGGAAAAAATAATTTGTCTCAGTTTATGCATTAGAAATGCTGAAATATGTAGGCTAACAATGAAAAGGAAAAATAAAACGAAAAGGTGAACTATCAATTATGAATGAACTTTTCTTCGGAGATACCTAGTCATGATTTTACATCACTGGTGGTGGCCTTCTTGACGGTGGGCGAGTGGTTAGTGTGTTTGATTTCGAATCGAAGGGTCCAGGGTTCAAATCCATGCAGCGCCACTCCATGGTTGGCAGACCATGTCTTTTGGATGAGACTGACAGTAAAAACCGAAGTCCCGTGTCACAGTAGGTGTTGGCATGTTAACGATTAAGAACCCTTCCTGCTCTATGACCATAAGTGCCGAGCATAGGCAAAATTGTTTGCCTTCTATGACACACGGTGACGTCTCCATATGAATGAAATATTCTTGAGTAGGACGTTAAGCAACAAAACAACACCAACATCACTGGTGGTGATGGACCTTGACTTTCTACATATGTATTTCTAATATCACTCAGATGAGACTGTTAATTAGAATCAAGGTCCTGTGTCACAGTACATTTGTAGGTGCTGATCTGATAAATATTCCTCTCTGCTCAATTAGTCTAAGTACCAAACTAGTATGCAAGTGTATGCCAAACTTAGAATCCCTCAGTATGCCTCAACAAACCAGTAAGTGAAAGATTCTTAAGTGGAGCGGGCAAAACAATAATCTAAACTGAAAGCCTTGAAGAGTTGATGCCTCTGCCAGCCTATCTTTTGGTGCATTTGAATCATCCCTGACACTCTAGCAGCCTCAGTCAGACAATTTCTCACTTGAGTCTGGTTCTCTACATGTAAATCACAAATATAATTTTGTACTTGATCACTTTTGCAGATGACTTGTAAAATGTTTAAGCCCAACAGAACAACTGTTCAATGTCCATAAGTTCTAGTACAGTAGGTGATTCATTCATAATGATATAGATCATGATACAAACAACAACTGACTCCAGGCCATGTGATTACCCATCATCTTGTTATGCATGCCTTCTATAATCATTCTCTCTTTGTTGCTCTGACTTTATTTCTTCTGATCGTAAAAAAAGTTGTGGTCAATAAGTGAGTAATAGTTGTGTGTATACTTTTGTATATAACCTGTAATTTATGCTATTTTCAATAGATGTATGTGCATATGTCTTATAGTGAGTTATACATATACATAGTATCTCATACTTTTTCTAATCACCGTTTCTTTCATTTTATAAATTTTGCTGTTTTTTTATCTCACTATGCACAATGTACATGTATCTCTCTCTCTCTCATTTTCATATCTTCATTTTCCTTAACTCTTTTCCTCACGCTTCTCTCTCTAATATGCCACCTATTTTCCTAACTCTTTCTCATCTCTTTTCCTCACGCTTCTCTCTCCTATCTTCTTCCCCCTCTCTCTTTTTTTCTCTTCTCTATCTAATATGCCACCTGCATTGTACTTAATATTTCCTTACTCTGAGTTAGGATGATAACATTTTGACCCCTGTATCTCCTTGATGACCTTTACACAAAGCAGACCTTCTTGCCTCATCATCTTCCCTTCCTCTGTCACCACAATCTCAGAACACTTGAGTTTTTACCTTGTTCATGTTTACATTACAGTATGTGACCCAGAAGTAGATTTAATCAGTGTTTAGTTCTATCACAGTTTCTAAGTTTGGTTTAGGATTTCATCTGCTGGTATACAGAGCTATCACCCCTGGTAATTGCTTCATTCATTAAGGTTTATATTTGAGAGTGTGTATTACAGAGCTACAGATCACCTGATAATGGTGTTCATTTAGCATTAAGGAGAGTCAAGTACGCTGTGATCTAACCTTGAATAACATTTATGGATTGTAGGATTATAGCATTACAATACATTGTATTACCTTTACATTTAAGTATCAACACATTCTTGATAAGAAATAACATTTTTTCCCCTGAAATTCTTGTGTTGACAGGTGACTTTGTTGTTGATGTTTCTGTTAGTTTACTGTTTGTAATGTTCCACTAAAGAATATTTCACTTATATTAAAATGTGACCATGAATGCTGGTAAAGAGCTTCAAATTTTAGTCTATATATGTATGTTTGACACTTACATGTATGGCAGTTGAGCAGTGGGGGTTCGTTTACATGAGCCTGATGATGAGGAATTGTGGTATGGCAACTGCTTGTTTCCTACATGTATCTTGTCTGACATTTGGAGGTTAAAGATTTTTCAGTATTTAGAAGAGGCAGAATTGTTGCTTCACATTTCATCTTTATGTAGAACTCTGTTACACAAAAATGTAAGTGATACATATTGTATCTAGTAAAGTATGTAATGAAATGAGATGACAAGCTAGGCAGAATGAGAGTTTTACCAGAGTACCAAAATATCAGATTACTTTGAATCTGCTCAATGAAATAATATGTACTGGGTATCTTAAAATGAAAAAAAAATATGAGACTTACAAGGCCAAAGTCAAACCAAGGTCTTATCTCCAAGGTCAAGATAACTAGTGTAGAAATGATAAAGATATTTGTGTTACCTGTAAATTGTTCATGTTACCTGGTGTGGAACTATTAAACTTCACTTTTCACATTAAGATTCTACTTGTAGAAAATGTTTTGATTGTAAAATCTACTGTACAAATATTGACGGGGCCGCTATGGCCTAGCATGTTCTACATCTGATCTTGAGGTTGTGGGTTTGAATCAGAACCTCGCTGCAATAGGCTGTCTCTCTTTTAGATGAGACAATAAAAACTGAGGTCCCCTGTCACAGTAGGTGTAGGCACATTGAAAAACACCGCCCTGCTCTATGACCATGTATGCCAAGAATAGACTTATTTTGTGGCCCTTCACTGGCACACAGTGATGTCTCCATACATGTATGAGTAAAAGATTCTTGAGTAGTGCATTAAACAACAAGTCAACAACAACAAATATTGACAATCTCTTTTTTTCCTTCCAGATTACAAGATAAATCATGTCTGTGTTTAAGAAAGGCAAAAAGAAACCAGAAATATCAGGACCGTCTAACTTTGAACATCGAGTACATACAGGATTTGACTCAGAACAAGGTCGTTATGTGGGCCTACCACCACAATGGATGGGAATCATTATCCCAGAAGAAAAGAATGAAAGAAGACGACCCCTGATTGACCCATCAAGAATTACAGTGACAGAGATTCAGCCACTAAAGGTAAAACATATGTTGTATATATTTCAGTCCAAAAGGAGCTTAAACACCAGGCTGTCTGGTAATATGGGTGTAGAATCTAGCTTTAGATCAGTAATCAAGTCACCACTAAATGGGAAGAAATAACTGTATGCTTGCTTTAAGTTAATTTATTGTATGTTCAAGTATGCCTGTTATTAAATTGCAGAAATTTTATAAACATATTTCTCATAAATTGCATAACTTTCAACCAAATAAACATTGAAACTTTCTTTTGAGATTAAAGGGGGAAATTGGTTAGAATAATTCTTACACAGCTTGGCACCTGAGAAATTAAGATATTACCAAGACAAGACATAAGATTTGAAAAATTGTAAATTTACATAAAAGACTTTAAAGAATTACACGTATTCGAGACATTAAGAAATACAGTCTCACTTGCCTAAGACTTGTTTAGGAAATATACAAAAATGGTCAAATATGACAGGTGGTCACCAAATTCAGATGAATTTTTTACATTGGAAAAACACTTTTTTCTGAAGCATACACTCAGATCACATAAGACAAGTAGTCCTTTCATTTGGGTTGCTAAGTCAGGTAAGACTATATAAAGGCCAGATTGCAATTCTTTTTTATTTTAGCTTTAGCCAAACTTTGAAAAACATTCTCTATAGCCTCATTGATATATGGGACAGTACACCCTTGATTATTCTGAAATCAAAATTTGATTATGTGTACATGTATATCCATGTTTTTGACTCCAAGCAAGGTTTTTTTTCAAGTTTATTAATCAGTATTACAGTGTTCAATCATAGGATGATGGTTATGAGTAATGTCCTCTGCACTCAATGTACAAATATTTTGGTGTAATTAATCAAATCATCAAAAAATAGTCAACATTTTACCTAATTATATATTAATGATAATTATTACGGATAGGTCAGTGACGTCTTCACAAGTGCACATTTGTGGAGGAACTGTATTTTTATAAACAGTTGAAAGTTACCCTGAAATCTTTATTGATAATGGAATTCTTTGCCATGGAAACCAGAAAGGTTTGTACTTAATTCAGAAACAGATTATATTTAATTTATCATATTTACATGTACAGTGGAAGCTGGCTTAAGACCATATGCGATATCTGCTCCCAACAACGACCATCATAATTCAGTTTACTTATCTTTATTCCAAGCTATTTCAGCCTCACTTAGGAGATCATATCACTAATCAGACCTATTTTAGATGGTCACTTGGGTGGTCTTAATAGCACGGTTCCACTGTATATAGGTATACAGTCAAACCTGTCTTGAGAGAGCACCCCTGCAGCCATATTAATTTACTCCTGTCTGTTACTTTAATATTTGAAAGAGCTTCATTTCTAGTTTCTAGACTGGTTATCTCTTGAAACTGGCTTTATTGAAAGGATGATACCGGTATAACAAAATTTTCTTTGTGTAATCTCAAAAAAATGTTTCCCAATGTCCATGGTCTCTCAATCTTCAACATTGGTACATTTTTATTTGCATCCTATATTGACTATGAATTTGGCAGAAAAAAATGTGAAATAAAGTGTCCAGAAAACGTTGTGTAGAAGTGAAAGCTTTTATCATATTAGTTTACTAAGTAATATCTGTATTTGTAAGATAGAATGGTACAGATTCAGGTATGTCACAAAGTTTCCCGGCTTTTTGACATGAAAAATATTTGTTTTAATGTTTACTATATTTTCAGGAAAATAAAAAATTTACTGTAATATAATTAACATTTTTTGTTCTTTATTTGACAGACAATAATCCGTGGTAGTTCCACACAGTTACATGTAAATGGATATTCTCCAGACGTCCGTAGCATTACAGTTGCAAGATCAAACTCCTTGAGACAGAACAGCCCTCCAAGGGAAAGACGGAGATATGTTCCCGATTCCTCACACCCTTCTGTTCCAGAGGATCAAATGCCAATGGATCGCTCACCAGGACACGAAAGGCCTCCATATGGCTATCCTCAGCAGAACAGTAGGGATCAGAATTATGATCCCTACAGGGGAGGAGGGGGAGATTATCGCCAAGATCCACGGAGAGATTATAGGGATCAAAGAGATCCCAGAGATCCAAGAGACATGCATGATCCAAGGGATTATCCCAGAGACCAAAGGGATTATAGAAATCAAAGAGATTACGGTCAAAGAGGCCCTCCTCCTCCACATGGGCCAAACTATCGTGATGGCACTATGGATCAAGACAGAAGGCCAGATGATTATAGGGGCCATAATGACTCTATGGATAGAAGGGGTCCAAATGATAGTTTTGATAGGAGGGGACCTAACGATTCCATGGATCGCAGAGGTCCAAATGACAGTTTTGACAGACGTGGACCGAATGACTCATTCGATCGTGATCCATATCGGTCAAGAGAACATGACATGCAACACCCACCAGCTAATGCCAAATACAATCAACACATGCCTCCTGGGGGGCGGAGCCCACCTCGTCATCCAGAAGACTTCAGACATAATCAAATATCCAATGGAAACACTTTACCTCGAGGAGACCATCCTCGGCATCCTGGGCCCCATCCGGACATGCCTGGCTACAACAAATCTGCTGCTCTTCAGTATGATAGGGTGAGTACACAGTACAGTACTTATGTATCATTTCTGGCTGAGTAGACAGTACAGTACTAATGTATCATTTCTGGCTTTTTATATTTTGTTTGTTTCTATGCACCATACGTGGATTCTGTTTGCATTTTGACATAAATGAAAATTCATGGTACAATGTTGACAATTGCTGCTTTGGATTTTGAATTATTTATAATGCTACGTATAGAGGATTCGTTTTATTCAAGTTGTCTTGTAGCATTGTTCAAAAACTTGCAGCTATGAACTTTAATTCTGAAATTTTTTATCAAGATTGTAAATGTTATCAGTTGTATTATGTGTTGTCAGTTTTGTGATTCAAGTGTTATCTTTGGAAAGAGATGACGTGAATTTGGTATAGATGCTTTCAACCTTGATTTCATCACTCACGTCTTTATAGAACCTTTCTGGGGGCCTCTTTGGACAAAGGTCAGAGCATTAGGCTATAAAGCATTTCGTCTCTCACCTCTCATCAGCAGGGCTTTGAGCCTTGTTGGAATTTAAATTGATTACGTGATGAAGTTTGTCAGTTTACTTGCAGAAGGCTGATGGTCTCTTCCCAGGTATATTGTACATTTTTACCTGGGTTTTCTTTTCCACCAATAGAAAACTGACTGCCAACATATGAATGAAATGTTGTCGAGTGTGGCGTAAAAACCAAAAAGAGACAAACATGAGAATTCTTAGTCTGAGTAACACCTATCATCCATGTAGTTATCCACAGGCTAATTGCTCTAGTATAGAATCAAGCTCAAAATTCAAACAATTGAGAACATCAGCTTTTGATAGTTATATATTTTGAATAAAATGGGTCAGAATTTTCTGTTTTGAAAAACTCTGCTAAAAAACCTAAAACTTTTTATGAGTCAAGTTAATAAGTGGGACAACTATACTCTTTTTTTTTTAGTTCTTTTCATTTTGATTCACAATAATATTTCACATTTTTGACAGTCAATTTAGAATCACAGGAGACAGACTCGTACAAACTGTTGAAGTATCTTATTACAAGAATTCAATACTGTTGTACATTGTATCTGCAGCTATACAAGTCTTACGAAAGCATGTTATAAATCGATAGCTTTAACCATAATATGAACATTATTAGAAGTTAACTACAAATTTTATTTTGTGACAATCGTATTAAATAATTCATTCAGGACTTAAACTATTATGCTCTATTTAATGCTGTGGTAGTGAAAATTATATCCTAGTGATGAGATCATGTGACCAATCTCTAATTTTACTCTTTTATTACACATAGACAAAATTGTGCAACTTGTCCTTGAAGCCAGTTTATGATATTTCATTTCCTTGGTCATTTTATTTCAATTTTCACCTTTTTTTCCCATTTTTTTTTCTTTGCCAAAGTGAAGTCTCATACTTTGACTCTTACACTAATCCAAATATTTTTCAGCCAAAACATTAAAAAGAGAGTTTAATTCAACGTCTTAAACAAGTTCAAACAGATAATTTTATAGGCTTTTGACACTTGCAGTAACCCTGCCCCAATAACTAGAACATACAAGATTTATAGTGCAGTACACATGCATGTTCCGTTGTTTTATTTCTGCCTCTGTCGTGACATCCTGCATGTTGCCATTAGTTTCATGTTTTGTCTGTAACTTTGCTGAATTTATGTTTTGGTTCATTCAAGTTGTGCATGTTTTCATTCATTGCAATAGTTGTGTACAAATGGACATTTTGATTAAGTTACATACTGCTTCCTCCTTTCTTGTTTTGGTGATCATGACATCAAAATAAGAGAAAGATAAACATCAATTTGATTTCCCCACAATTTCATTGATCCCTAAAATAAAAACTTTGAAGTCTTAATATCATAATGAATTGGAAATACTTGCAAAAAAGTTACTTACAAGTCAGATTTCTTGAAAACAAATAAATAATATCATTGGGAGAGAGAGACAGACAGACATACAGAGAGACAGACAGACAAAGACGGAAAGAGAGACAAAGACAGACATACAGAGAGACAGACAGAAAGAGACACAGACAGAGATAGAGAATGAGAAACAAAGAGAGAGAGAGACAGACAGACAGAGAGACAGACAGAGAGAGAGGAGATAGAGAGTTTATGTGTATTCAGACATTGAAAAGATGAAATATTATTTGTTTATGAACAGAGCTCTCAGCGGCATAAGATAATGCGTGAAATCTGCAGATGCACACATGTAAATCAGTTGTGCAGAGAACTATTTCAAATATACTTGCTTTGTTTTATGAAGGGACCTCCGCCAGGACAACAAGACAAAATGTCAAACTTGCAAGTTGTACAACCGCACAACTACCCACAACATAAAATGCAGCAACAGCACTCGCCAACTGGGCCAAAGCCCCCCATAAACAAAAACCCTCCTTCACCTGGTGCCTTCCCAGAACAACAGAGACTGTCACATGAACAGGTAGATATGTTTAACCTTCTAGGTGAGGTCGGTAGTACATGATGAACCAATCATATCTTACCTTACAAACTGTATAAGTAGACATCTCATTGACCAATGATATTGACTGATCTTAAATTAAGAAGGTAAAGAAACAGTGACATGTATTGAATATACAGAGGGACTTAATGTAAAGAACTGTGTAGTTTCTTATGTTGTTACTTAATTCAATATTCTCTTACCTCTCTTCCCTCACATAAATTTCATCATCATATAGGATTCCATTAATCCTTTCAACCTCAAGTATCAAAATGGTTTGTTCTTTTCTATTGTCCTAGAACAGTCCATTATGGTTTGTGGTGTTGAAAGGGTTGAATTAATTCTTGCAAAAGTCAGCAATATGTGCTGAATTTTTTTAAAAACACAAGTTCTGAAATTCACTCAAGGTAATCTATGAGGTATGGTTGTTACAGGTGACATTCCTGAAGTTGTTGTCTAGGTTAACTTTACATTATTGTGTCAAATGATAACATCTGGGAGACAGAGCTATCCAGTGCAATACTTTGTGAACCTGTGCATGTTTGTTCAGTATGTTTGCATGTTCACCTATGTTTATCCCCACATATTAGAGTGTTGCAGCCAATGTTTTCATTTTGATGTGCTATAAGCATGTACTGTTTTAACTTGAAGGCATTCATGGTATTTTCTGTCATGATCAGTGTCAGACACCATAAACATTAAGAATTTACTTAAGTATGAGAATTCGCAGCTCCAGCCTCTCAGCCAATCAGAACTCAATATAAGCTTGAGTTGAGGAAATTCTCGGACTGAAGTGACTTCTCAAGTTTTATGATGCCAAGATCAGGAGAAATAAGAAAGTAGTTTAAACGGTACAATCACCTTCCATGATATCTTTGTCTTGATAAAAGTCTGAATTTCGCATTAGATTTGAGATAAGCATACAAAAAAAAGAAAAAAGAATAGCAGTTAAAATCAGTCTTGATATAAGTATTCTTACTGTGTTTTGACACTTGCTTGGGTCATAGAGACTGAAAATGAAAAGCTTCTTGTTTTCCTTAAAGTATGTAATTGTTTTATCTGAGCAAAAGGTTTTAATTGTGCTATAAAAAACTCTTATGTGATTAATGATAGTAGAGAAACACATCTATTAAGCTGTTATGGTATGAACATTCTCTTTAATCAATGTGCAAGGAGGTAGTGCTGTACTTGTATTCAAGATTCAGCCATGATTCAGTGATCGTACCCTTTGTTATAAGTGGATCTTTGATGTACAGTGGAAACTTACTATTAGAACATCTCTCTTAAGAGATCACCTTGCACTATACAGACAACAATAATTCAGTCTGTCATTATTTGATGCTAATCATAACTCACTAATCAAACTAGTTCCAGTTTTAATAATGCCCCAACAAGAAATAGCCAAGGTCATATAGTGTTACCTGTGTCCTGTCCTTTTGTCATAATTCAGTTTCCATTCATTATCTCAGTTATGAGATGGGCATTGTGCATTGAATTTTGGCATAGAGTTTTGCCATGATAACACACAGGTCAAGCTCTTATTTGGTGAAAGGATGAATAATATTTGGCTCAGTTATGCCCCTTTTACTTAGAAAACTACATAGAACTCTGTTTATGAACTTTGCTCAGTTTGCTGCCAGTAGGGATATTTATGTCTCTGACACATCTAGTCAATAGTGACCTAGGCAGTCTTAATAGTGATATATTCCATTGTACATCCTTTGTTCCTTACTCAAGGGAAATAAACATTCTTTACTCTCATATCCAATTATTTTGAAGGTGTCGTATTAAGATAAATCGTACATTTTTCAATTTCATGTCAACAGCAGTTAAATTCTGACAACATGATGCACTGATTTTGTTTTTTTTACTTCTGGCATGAATGTAATGCAGCATTTTAATTCTTTTATCAGTGATAAATGATTCACACTCAAATCCTATCCAAAGATGGATCATAAATAGAAATATTCTTAGTCACACAATAATTCATGAGTAGACATGGTATAGTTAACTTGTGATTTTGGATTTTACAGTTCCGAGCAGCACTACAGATGGTGGTGAGCCCAGGTGACCCAAGAGAGGACCTAAACAGCTTCAATAAAATAGGTGAGGGATCGACGGGCATAGTATGTATAGCCACACAGGAAAGTACTGGTGCACAGGTGGCTGTGAAGAAGATGGACCTGAGAAAGCAACAGAGGAGGGAACTGTTATTTAATGAGGTAATCTTCTACAGTAAAACCTGTATGTTGGGGGCTTCTCACTAGAGATGAAATGTCATGATAAAAAAGTGATCCTTTCAATAAACATTCTCAGCTTGTTTGATTTTGAATTTCTTTGAATTAAAATTTGATTTCAGTAAATATTGGAGAGAAATAAACAATTTCAATGTCTCTTTACCTGAGCATTGAGAGTTCTTATGCCAGTTATGACCTGAATAGCTTTTCCTGTCCATCTGATGGAATATAACATTTAGGTCCAATATGGAGGAGCGGCTTGCCATGATAAATAATCCTCCCTGCATAGGATAAAGCCCTCAGCACAAGTCATGATTTCTGAAGCATTTCAAAGCTTGATTCTCTTAAAGTTTGACTCAGTTGTAGTGAGACCTGGCCTAATGATTATCTCATGAAAGAGACTACCTCACAATAAAGGCCTTCAATTTCAATCTACCTACCATTTTTCTAGTTTTATCAACCTCACTTATAATATCATTGCACTACTCAGACCAACTCAGACCAAATTTAGTCAGTCACTTGGTTGGCCGTAAAAGTGATCGATGTTTCACCTAACTTTGAAAATGTTTTAAAACAACATTGAAACAAAACAAACAAATCCAACACATTTCATGTATGAAATATTTTTGTTTTAGGTTGTAATAATGAGGGATTATCATCATCCTAACATAGTGGACATGTACGACAGTTTCCTGGTCGGGGATGAACTTTGGGTCGTCATGGAGTTCCTGGAAGGCGGAGCTCTAACTGATATTGTTGTCAATAATTCATCAGTCAGGTTTGTAACTCATTCAACCTCATAGCCATAGCCAAAGACATTGTGTTTTAATATTCATTTGATTCCCGTAGATTTGATTTCAAAGGAAGGATATTTTTGTATATCTATTTTTACTGTAACAACAGAGATTTTCCTGGAATTTCTGGTTTATTTATGCCAATCAATTGTATGACATTTATTCCTGAGATTTAGTGACCTATGTAGTGCAGTGTGTTATAATGTTGCTTAGAATATTGAGTTAGAATTTTATTTTTGTTTGATCAGGAGGTTTTTGAAAAGTCTGAATCTGTTGAAAAAATATTACTGTGTTAGGTATTTCATTCCGTTAGTACTGCTCTAGTTTTATCAAAACAACACAATTCTAAACTACTTCCATGTCATCACTTTTAGTGATATTGAAAAGAAAATTTTCTTGAATCTATCTGTATAACATTTTTATTATACTTTAAACTGTGTTAAGAAACTGTTCAAGGGAAGGAGAAAGTAAAGTCACACATGATAGATGATCTATTAATTCATAGGTAATGAACAATTTGGGAATCGCACATTTAGGTAACTTATGACAGATAATTCTTTAATTTGGTGGTTTGCTAAAGCAGGTTTGCTAACCAACTGTTGGAAAAGTACATCTAATATTATGATGATGTTTATTTCTTGATGATTTCAGGATGGATGAGGTACAGATTGCCACAGTCTGTAAAGCGTGTTTGAAAGCTTTGGCATTCTTACATTCTAATGGTGTGATACATCGAGATATTAAATCAGACTCAATTCTCCTATCTCAGGATGGCAAGGTAACTACACTCATGTACATCTTATGCTTACTTCCCAGAACATAGAACCTCATCAACATGTCTGTGGGGTTTTATTTCTCACCTATGAATACTATATGAATTGGCCGAC
>JACSZP010002827.1:4812-16487 GCA_016161895.1 Pinna nobilis | reverse complement strand
GGTGGCCCGTCTCAGAGAGTGCATGGAAAATAGCTAAAATACTTGAATTTAATCAAAGTGGAGTGAAAATTGATGTATGTAAGCTATGAGAGATGTAAAATATGATTTAGAAAGCTGGATTTCAGTAGAATTTGAAAACATATAGGAATGTACAGTTTGGAGTAGTGATATGGTGCAAGGGTACTGAGTAAGGTGGCAGGGGGAATCCCCATAGTTCAAAAACAGTCATGCTGGTAAGCACATGGTTTCTTGATATTCATTCAGTGAGAAGTTGCAAAAAATTGAAACGGGAAACACCCCTTTATTTTTTAACAGAAAAGTCAGTAGAGGATTTCCTTTCAGATGAGCCATAGCTTTTGAACGGATCAACCCGTATATGTTTAGGGTGGACTTTTGGCCATTGACAATTTAGCATAGGAGTCAATGGGAGCTTGTAACTGTGTAGTGAGACCTTAATGTGAAAACGTGACAGGAACTTCGGGTTAATGATGTATACCCAAGCCATATGTAACCAGGCTTTCCCCGTTGGACGTGAGAATGTGGAATAAGTATTTTCGATTTCGGCACACAACATTAAAAGTCCTAAAATAATATCTTGTCGGATCTGTGTACCACATTTTTACGAAATATTATATCTTATATAAAAAATCCCCATCGTTATTCCTTATTAAAGGGGGCGGCGGCACTGATTTTTCATTTTTTCATCCTTTATCTATTTCTTGAAACCGGTGTGTCGTATCTCTTCTACTTTATAGATTGTGGACATTCACCTTAAACCCCGACTACATCGGTTGATTTCTTTTTGGTTGGGTGATTGTACTATTGTTTAATGTCCAATTCAAGAATATTTCATTCATATGGAGTCGTCATCGTGTGCCGATGAATGGCGACAGATTTTGCTTATGCTCGATGTTTATGGCCTAAGTTAGGAGGGAGGTTTCTTTTACCTACCTACACCTACTGTTAGACAGGGCATTCTGTTAATCCAGTTTTATTCGCGAGAATGTTATTTTGGCGCAATTACGCGAGAGCGCTTACTCGTCAAAATAAAGTTCTCGCTAAAATACTGACCTGATATTAACATGCATCAAACAACACAAACTTTTAACTTAAATACACGCTTGCGAAAATATAGTATCGCGAATAATTGCATGACCATCGATTCGCTAAAATACAGTTCCGCGAAAATTTATGGATTTACAGTACGTTTTACTGTCTCATCTGAAATACAGAGCCTTTCCTATCGAGGTTCGGATTCGATCAGAAGGTGAACATGCTAACCACTAGTCCAAGGCGGCCCACGATTTAATATAAAACCAGCAATATTATCGAGACATGTGGTACAAGATATGTGCACCTTACACACATTAAGAGATCATTGATCTAGTTCCTATGAATGGCTCTCTTTGCAACACAAACACATTTTTTTATCTCCAAAAGAGCAAATTCTGAAGATAGTATAGGTCAAGATAAAGACCGTTTAAACCTTGGGGAGATTAAACTCCTCTATAGTCTGCAAAGTTTGATTTAAGGTAAGGTAAGCTATTTCTAAAGACAAATAAAATTCAATCAATATTTTCCAATAGGCCAGTCTATGAGGCAATTTGCAAATGCAATGAAAAAAAAGTAAAACACGAACCTCTCCAAGTACAGAGATAGGATCAGGTGTCACGAAGGCATCGGAACTCCCTGTTGACCCATGACACCCGTCGTGAGCTCATAGTCATATTCCAATTATATGAGTGAGTAATTAATCCTTATAACAATCGGCAAGAATGTTCTACATCCAATACGGAACAAGTTACCCAACATTTCAGTGAAACAATACAATTTGATACATGGTCATCACGCCGTCCGTACTTTTCGCGAAAGATGGATATCTGGCATTTATGATATTTAATTCCGATGTATTCAATATTATATCAATTCATTAGTAAGCATTCTGTCTTTTGTTTTAAAATGTTCATAGCGTCTACCATACATCTTGGTTGTTTAATTCCTTGTATGCGCCAAGGTAAGTAAAATATTCAAATGAAAGAAGTGAATGTGATTGATTTTGCTGTGTCTTTAATTCCTTTTTCTCTTTAATTAGTTTGTATTCGCATATACGTTTAAACGAATTGTAAAAAAAAGTCATTATTCATTGGCAGGACACTACCAATATATCTAATCCTCAAATTAAAACTACAATACCTTCTAAGCTTCTGAACACAGGGCAATTAACGGAGGGACATAAATTTTCCCGATGGAAAAAAAGTTTGCTGAAAGTGTTGGCCTCAAAACATGCCCAATTTGATGTGTAAACCATATCTTCTCATAGATTTACCTTCATATATTGTAATTTAAGAATTTTATCATATGCAGTGAAAGTTATGAAATATAAGTTAACTCTTGACACGGTATCTAGAGTAAGTCGACTTCCAAATCAATAACCGAGTACTCTATCAACCTGCCAAGACAAACAGTACAGTCGAGACTGTCTTATGTGACTTTCCAAGGAACTTATAAAAGATGGTCACATAAGACATGGAGTCACCTAACACATACCTAAGTCAATCATAAATATCAATTTATTCAGCTCTTTTTATGTCAAAGTATTCTAGTCCATACAAACTACAAAAGATATATGTGTAAGATACATAAAGTGTGTAGGAATTGTAAATATTGTAAGTAATATAACTTATCAAGTAACTTCATGTATCAAATTCTACATCAAGTTACTTGAATTTTTTAAATTTTTGTTCCAGTTTGTGCTAACTTGGTTAGCAAGGCCAATTAATACATACTTTTTGTACAGCTTAGGTATACAGTATCATGCTCACTTGTCAGATAAGACAGGGGGTCACTTAATACAGGCAAACTACAGTCTAACCTGCCTTAGCGACCCACTAAATTAAAGGAAAACCTGTCTTATGTGACCTAAATGAGTGGTTCCCAAAATGGGGTTTTCCTATATAAATCACCTGAATTAAGAGACCACCTGTCATATGTGACCGTTTTTGCTCCTTCCCTTGGACGGTCTCTTAAAACAGGTTAGACTGTATATAGTACAACCTGCTTGGCGGGCTTAAGGATGGCCACATAAAAGAGGGGATCACTTAATACGGGTTGGGGTCACTTAGGGTCTCGACTGTTTAAATACGGGCCAAGTTGTTCATCTGCTGCTTAAATTTAAACCCTCCGTTAAAAAAAACCAAGGTTTGAAATAAATCACTGAGGCTAGACAACAGAATTGCTAAGGTTAATTTCGACTTTTGGCTTGATACATTTCTATCAAATCTGAGAAGTTTAACAAAGCTCTGAGGGGCCTCCGTGGCCGAGTGGTTAGCGTGTTCGACTTCGAGCCGAGAGGTCCGGGGTTCGATTCCCGCAGCGCCGCTCTACGGCCAGCAGTGCCGAGCACAGGCTAAATTTGTCGCCCTTCACCGGCACACGGTGACGTCTCCATATGAGTGAAATATTCTTGAGTGGGACGTTAAACAACAACGCAACAACAACAACAAAGCTCTGAGGCATCGTTGTTTTATTTCTAAAAAGTTCGATTATATTGAAGTTTCGATTTATTTCAACCTGCTGTTGAACAACTGGGCCCTAGCTTAGAAATGTAAAATGAACTTTAAGACACATGAATTTCCTAATGTAAATCTGTCAAACCACGTCTCTAAATATTCACTTTATTATCCTATGAGATTACATGTATAAGTAATCTAATCGTAAACATTATAAATCAATAACGTATGTTTTGTGATATGACAAAACATATCCTGTTTACCTGGGAATTTCAATCATGAGGTAGGAAAACAATTACAACATGCCATTCGGACATTGTTATACATGTCACACCATTTTGAGAATCGACCGAAGGTCCTATTTACAAACCTTTGGATTGGTATTTTACCTGCATGTTTTAATATGAAGTTAAAAAATTCTACACATTAGAGTCTTTTCAACTTTGCGTTGTACCTCAGTGTAAATATTGATCTGAACTTACTTTCATTTAAAAAAAAAGAGGAAAAAGTAGTTAATTTTTTATTATTGACGAGATAAAGGTCAATGAAAAGTATTAATATTTAGACAAAAGTTTACCGTAAAAGATACCGAGGGGGAATCAATAGTTCAAAAGTCCAAAGGCAGACGAAATCATGGCCAAACAAAAAAGAGACAACACAAACAGCTATCAACAAAATAAGACGTGTAAAACCGAAAAATAAAGTAACACGAACCCCCTACCAAAAACCAGGGGTGAGTTCACGTGCTCCGGAAGGGTAAGCAACTCCTGCGCGCGGCACCCGCCGTGTCACAAGTTTTCGAATATAAGAATGTCACCATCGGTGATGGTCATAACCGAAAAAAGGAGAGGTCGGGATTAGGTATGCGACAAGGGGGACATATCTCTCATTTGTTATTTACAGATTTACCATATTAATCAACCAGGCCATGATGGCACGCCGTGTCACATATACAAGTTCATGTGTATTTCTTTATTAATTCTTTTACTCTACGCATTAAGATTCGTTGTAATTATTATTATTTATGGTTGATACGGGATTCTCACCACATTATTAAATCTTCAGCAAAATTACCTTTTCTGCGCTAGATCATATACAGTGACTCCCAGATGCTCAACAATATTGATGGACACGCTTACTTATTGGTAAATTGAAAGGTGGTTTTTTGTACACTGTGGCTCGTCTTTATTCTGTATTTTACTTCGCTGATTTTCACGCTAGACGGCCATATTTTAAATGTGTTGACATGACGTGTGTCTGCCATGTTTTGTAAGTAGCATAAAGAAAAAGATACCCATCGCTGTCAATATGGCAACGTTGGTTTGTTCAATTGAAGGTTTATATGACAACGTTAATTTGTTCAAGTGGGGGTCAGTATCTATTATATAACGTTAATTTGTTCTATTAAGGTCTGAATTTCATATGACAGCGTTAATTTGTTGTATTAAAGGTTTGTATATGATATGGCAACGTTTATTTGTTCAAGAGGGGGTCTGCCTGTGATATATGACGAGGACGAAATCACATTCTAATATAGAAGCTTCAAGTACTGTAAATTGAGTAATATTCGCGAGAATTTTATTTTCGTGCAATTACGCGAGAACATTCACTCGTGAAAATAAACTCCTCGCTAAATTTATTAACCTGATTTTAAAATGCTTCAAACAACACATATTATCTACTTAAATGCACAAACGCGAAAATAAAGTGTCGCGAATTATTATATGACCGTTGATTCGCTGAAATAAAGTTACGCGAAAATTTCTGGTTTTACAGTATACAACATACTTTGCATAGCTTGTCCCGTGCACAGACAACATGCAAAGCACCTAACTGTTTACGTATTATATTGTCTTAGAAGAAATGAAAATTTAAAGTTTTATTACAGTACAAACCATACAATCATATTTGGTAATGCTAACACATGTACATGTATATCTAAATCAAAGTCTTCAAAAAGAGGAGGGTGTAATTTGGATCACAATTAAAAAGACGCCAATTCTCTCTCCATTGTTGTATTCGATTCCTTCACCAACTAGACCCGAGAAGAAACCAATCTTGGTGAATTGGCAAAATATTCTCATTTATACTGAACCCTAATATATTCGAATCGTACTTCAGTTGAAAAGATTTATTCAACGATTGAATTACATTGTACTTTATTACTACTTAAAATCATTTATATTGAGAACCCTGTTTATTTGAAAGATAAAATCATCCCCCGTCGGTTTTTATATATCCGGGATCGAATGTAGAGCTATTCCGGTTGTCCCTGATAACTAAAGGTTACAGCATGATTCCTCTATAATTCCCTAGAAAATTGCATTTGACTATGTTAGTTTCAGACCAAGTGAGCGACGATTCTTAATACACACACACACACACACACACACACACACACACACACACACACACGAGAAGCAAGAACTTAGAAAGTTATAAAGATGTTAAATAGTGTTTTCCCCTTCATTTCAATATACTAATAGCAAGTAGTAAAGATACACAACTAACGTTAAATTATATATAGGATTTCACATACATTAACAAATAAATGTCAATTAAGAATATCAAATGTACAATGAGGACACATGATTGATGATTATATATCAGTTGGATGTCTCATCCCATACTCTGATTAGTTCCTTTGGATCACCATAACCGTGTGATGCTATTATAGCCTTAAATGCTTCATCTGTGTACAAGACCTTTTCCGCTGAAAAACGTGGATCGTGAAATGGTTTAACTTTAAGTTTGTAAGCAACAAATCCGATGAAAACATCATCGTATATGAAACGCTTTGTATACTGTATCCCAATACTCAGGTCATCTATAAAAGATTTAGATGCTAACCACGCACCGCCACTTAGGTATGGGGGATATCTTTTATAAGGGTAATCCTGTTCCGAAATATACCACTTACTACTTTTATTCCGGAATGGCTTTGCTCTGTTTAAATTTCCAATGTAAATATGCGTTGCGTTTTCACCAACTGACCATTTAACATACTCACTAAGTCTCGTTGTGGAAACGAAGTAGTCGTCATCGACAAACAACGCAAATTGTGCACCGGAACAGAATTTCTTCACCCAATCAATGGTACCTATAACTTTCAACGTGTTATTATAGTATGTGTCATAAAAATTAATCTGCAGTATATCGTTGTATAGATCCGCCTCTCTTATAATTCTCTGATCACAAATCTTATCTGCCGATAGTCCAACAATGAAAACAACTCTAAATTTTAATGTGTACAACAATCCCAGGTCTGCCCATGTTTTCCTAATCGCCTTTCTCCTTTCATAATTTTCAGTGCCACTTTTTACTAAAAGAATCAGTACTACTTCATCTTCTTCAAAGCACGTGTGTTTTGGGTTTCTCTTGAAATTATATTCATACACATCCATCGGTGAATATATATAACTTCCATTTCTATAATTCTCAATCACCTCTAACAGACTAATATTCAATGGATACGCGGAAAAATCATCATCGTCGTCATCATTATCTCCTTTTTCCTCTTCATCATCCTTTTTGATATCTAAAAATAAACATGCCATAAATCCAAATATGGCTATAAAGAATAATATTCTGAATTTCACGTGTCCAATTAATAACCTCTTTACCTTCATATCGTCAAAGTAAAATAGCACGTGTACTTGTCACTATCTCCGACCCGAATTAAACCACAAGATATTTCAAATGCAGTTGAGTGCAAAAATAAAGAGAGGTAGAACTTCCTTTTTCCAGTCTAACAGTTTATGGCCCTTCACAATAAAAACAATTATCGATCTGACTTGTTACAATATTTGCATTTGTTTTGAAGTGTGTAGTTGCTCATTTAATGTGTCTCTGATTCTGAATGTCGGTGCAGAAGGAAGTGAACACCTTAAGTGCATGTAGATACTTTAACATGCTTCAGTTATTTTGCATGCACAAGAAAGTAAATAAAGTTTTATATCCCAGATACAAAATTCTAAATGACGCACAGAGGGATAGTCAATGTGAATATTAGAAAAAAATCTTAAGCTTCACTCCACAGTTTGAGAAGTTTAATTCGAGTATCTAAGTAAAAACATTTTTAAATACTTTTATAGTCAAGAGACGACAGTGACTTGTGTTAATGAACGTTTAATGAATTTTCATCTCGGATACTTCGGATGGAAGTGCCATTTTGTGAACTTCATCTCCAAATGTGCAGTATTAAAAAATCATAATTTGTTAGGATACTGTATAACTAGAATGTGATGTTGTTTTGTTCTGTCAACATTATTCAAGTCCTGTCTTGACTACGATTAAACCGGTATAATTTTTCTGTCACATCCTTTTGACCAATGCCTAGGGCATTCCAAGCCGACCCCGGTCATGAAAGCTCAATTTCTTTTGTTTAATCAAAACAAGATGTGTGTACCACACGAACTCTTTTTTTTTTTAACCTAGAGCGACATAGCGGAAACGCTTACATTTGCCTTCCGGTTTAAATCCAAGCGTTCGTCTGTTTGACCTCGGTGGACTATAATGGAAAGGGGGACATTTGTCAGGATTAAAAGAAATGCATAAAGAACACATACTTTAAATCTTTAGTGCTTAAAAGCTAGTTTAATCAATATCTGATTTTAAATGACATCTATATTTCATATCATTTCCATCTAAAATATTGATGAAAAGTATAGCGCAAACGTTGTTAATTAATAATCTATGTGATAAAACCTAATGGGAAATGAGCAACTTGTAAAAGTCTAACCAAAGTGCAATCCGTTGCAACATACCGTGTTGGCACAGTTAAACATGTCACCAAACAAACTATTTTGACTTAAATCTTATCGCAAGAGCTGTTGTGCTTTATCTATATTTCATATTATTTCCATCTAAAATATTGATGAAAAGTATAGCGCAAACGTTGTTAATTAATAATCTATGTGATAAAACCTAATGGGAAATGAGTAACTTGTAAAAGTCTAACCAAAGTGCAATCCGTTGCAACATACCGCGTTGGCACAGTTAAACGTGTCACCAAACAAACTATATTGACTTAAATCTTATTGCAAGAGCTCTTGTGCTTTATCTTAACTGTAAGATTCTAAAAACCCATTAATAACGGTCGCGTGTTAAACTTTGGCTTGGATATGAAGTGTTCACAGATTATTTATCTATAGTGGACATCTTTTTGAAAAAAAGAAATGGTAACTAATAGAGTAAAATATAGAAATCTAATTATGTAAGAAATATATATTTTGATGTTCACTTTTCTGATGGTTTGGATAAATATCACAGTTTTCATAGAGTATGTTCCTATCATTGTTTTAGTATTATCTTGCTGTAGTGTAGTACATTAAGCTAGTCAGATCAAGACATTTTGAATCGAAATCGATATTTTACTATATTTTAACTATAAAGGTCCCTGTTGAACATTTGCGACGTGCGTGGCAAGCCACCTCGTTAGGGATTTACAATTGTTTTGCACGTTTACACTGTTATTATTCCTATCTTTTCATATTTATCAGGAATTGGATTTACCTCCCTGCTTCTCCAACTTTTTCATCTAGCTTAAGATGTTTAAGAATCTTGCACTGTTGTGGAGATTTTTTTTTTCGAAGCACATGTTTTTCACTTGGGATCATAAAGGAATGATTAATAAAAGATATAGAGGAAAAAGAATAAAGGGTAAACCTCTTCCTGATATGAGAATCATTCTACAGAAAGTTTGAATTCGACCACACGATTCTATTGTTGTTTTCATCATCAGCTTGAAATGCTTTTTAATCTGTTTTGTAAAAGAGGTAACTGCAAATTTCATGATTTTGTAGAAACATTCTAGCGGCACCCACATATGGATTGAAAATCTGTCGGTTGATAATATATATCAACCAAAAGCCCATGACGGTTGCATTCTAGTCATCACTTCAAAAGTTTTTCGGTCGGAAGTCATCATGACCTAGTCAACCATTATGAAATATCGGGGTCCCAAATGACTATGGACACGTTTTCTTTGTGGTAGTCCTTATCCTGCCCTTCTTTACTTCGCCACGACTGACGCCAAATATGACTTATTGTCGACTTTGTATTGTGAATGACACGACTCGTCTCGCGCTTGGACCAGAAGTTGCACATGGACTCAACCACACCACAGCTTTAAGTGGGATTCGTATTACTGTAAATCCAGTTTTATTAGCGAGAACTTTATTTTTGCGTAATTACGCGAGAGCATTTACTCGCCAAAATAAAGTTCTCACTAAATATACTGACCTGATACTAACATGCATCAAACAACACAAACTTTTAACTTAAATGCACGCTTGCGAAAATATAGTATCGCGAATAATTGCATGACTAAATTAAAATTCCGCGAAAATTTCTGGATTTACATTACTCAGTGTGTTGGTCGCGATGTTGTCTGTCGTTCAATGGATATTATATTTTCAACCTCCTGCTTTTATTTAATTTTAATTGACTTATAGGTTGGGTAAATAGTATTTTACATTCGATTTCATATTTTAGTTTTACACTGCTGTTTAACATCCCAAACAGGAATATTTCAACTGCTTAAGTCTTCGTTTCAAAATCCATTTGGACAAATAGTCTCCAAAGATTCTCAAAAGAAAAAAATAATTAAGAGTAATATTTTATTACAGATTATTTAAGAGTTATTTCCCTTTCACAGTAGAGCACTATCAAATTGTCATTGAAGGAGAATCTTGACTTTGAAAAAATTTGTTTTTCGCCCGCAATTTCAGAGTAACACACTTCAATGGTTTTTCATGTAACAATCCAGTCAAGTTATATAGATATAAATGTTTTATTCCCCATAAATTGCTTCCTTTTTATATTAAGTTTTGTTTGTTTTGTTTTGTTGTTGTTTAACGTCCCACTCAAGAATATTTCACTCATATGGAGACGTCACCGTGTGCCGGTGAAGGCGACAAATTTTGCCTCTGCTCGGCACTTATGGCCGTAGAGCAGGGAGGGTTCTTTAACGTGCCAGCACCTACCGTGACACGGGACCTCAGTTTTTATTGTCTCATCCGAAAGACAGGGACGGCCAACCGCGGAGTGGCGCTGCGTGATTCGAACCCCGGACCCTTCGATTCGAAGTCGAGCACGCTAACCACTCGGCCACGGAGGCCCCTTTTATATTAAGTAAACTTATGATAAACGAGAAATGATAAAACCATCTCCCTGTACATATACAATGCCGTTGTCGCGTTTAAAAGGATTATTATTGGTCGTGAATGGGCCCACTTTTATCTTTGAAAACAAATTTACATCTAGGCATGTTGAAATATTGCTGATAATATTTGAACTGGACAGTCATGTATCAGCCATCGACCTTAATGCAAGGTAAATGCACAGTAAGCTATCGGATTGGAGAGACAAGTCTCCTCTTAAAATTTCAGAATTTGGTCAGTTGAACGAAAGGTTAAAAAAGTGGGCTATAAAATGTCTTAAAAATGTTGTCAACTGCGATGCGTTGCCAAGGCTATCTTAAGCTGCGTAAGGGACTTGTCGCACTTTATGCGGTAATATTTTGTCCTATCCGAAAAAAACCTGTAATACGACAACAAACGTGAGCTTTCTATGCGCCCAATTTATAAGCTGAACTTATAAGCAATGAAAATAAAGCATTGGGTCATGGAGACATAATAAGTAAACATACGAGACATGAGACGAAATATTATTGGTCTTTCGGTGCAACAGGCCGATGGTCCTGACTGAGGTACATGTAGCCTGTGGTGTGTAGAATTACTGTACGTTTCAAGCTACTTTCGAGGGATTTGTCGGATAACTATACATACCATGTTTCTTCCAGTATGTTGTTGTTACTTTCTTGGGAACATTTAACCCGGGATTTTCCTACAATGCTTAACAAAACCAACTGACTGAAAAAGTTTCGATCGTGGAACAACGATTTAAAAATCCGCCCCAAAATAAAAGACCAATCAGATATCTTTGTCAATTGTTTATTCTAAGACATTAAGACAAAGTATTGCACATACACTATACAAACATTGAATCATATATCAGTTTTGACGCAAAACGTTTAGTATATATCACAGTGAAATAAAAAAAAATTAAATTAAAAATTTCCTTATTTTACTCAATTATTTCAACAGTTTCAGAAGAAATTTTACGTCGAAAACATACTTATTCCTAATTCATTTTTAAATATAT
>JACSZP010002823.1:0-15430 GCA_016161895.1 Pinna nobilis | reverse complement strand
TATTGTATCGTATCGTATCGAAGTTCTTCCATCAATACACAGCCCTACAGTAAATGTATCTGATATGAAAGATAGAGTTTCCTTTTTGAATGATTGAACCCTATCTTTAATGTGCTTGTGCAATAGAACGAGACCTTCTACATGCATAGGAACCAGGGTATGCAGCCACCCCCTTTTTCAAGATGATGCTCGGCCCTTATATCCCATAATATTCGTTCATGGTGTTACTGGGTAATAATTGTAGTCGTCTGTATAATAATCTTTGAAACGAGTACTCTGAATATACTCTTAATGGTATTGCACAACCGGAAGTTTATTATAACAAATTTCTTTACATTCATATTTGGCAATAATTCTTCTGACCCTTTATAGGCACCTTGTCCCATCCCAATTTGGATTCTCAATTGTCATTTGTGATGAGATAGTCAACATTTGCGATTTGACATATTCTCCAGTCTAACTTGATACATCGAATCAGATCTAAAATCAATTCATCGCCATTAAACTGGACCCTCGTCTAATTTGACCTTTTCATCGAACTTAATTTCATTTTATGGGGCGTATGAGACGGGTGTTGCATACTGAGTCTTTTTGGAAATCTGGTTGCATATTCGCAATTATTTTCATGCAGGGAACTTGTTGTTGTTGTTTTTAACAAGTGTATCATATATGGGGTCCTAAGTTTCGAATATCCTTTAGCACTGACTCCATGTTGCACTTTTTCGTTTTTAATTCAACGGACCCGCATTATTCCTATCAAATTGTCCCCATATATACTGGAAGTGGGGTTCTTTCAGAACATGTGACTTGTCGTTTCATCATGTGTTAGTCCAGTGTGACGTATAGCAATAGACAAACAAAAAACAAAATTTATGGTTAGTCATCGTGAAATTTTTCTTTACTTTGCCAAGGAATAAACTAAAGTAAAATTTGATTTATATAACTAAAGTGTAGCTGTTACTGCTCATCCGAAAGACAGGGACGACCAACCGCGAAGTGGCGCTGAGGGTATCGAACACTGGACCCTTCGATTCGAAGTCGAACACGCGGCCGCGGAGGCCCCGAAACAAATGTAGTAACATAAAAAATGATGGTATAAGTAAATGAACCTTGACAATTCCACTGAGTGGGGAGGTTGTCCGGATCCCCAGCCCTTCTAGATCCGCGCATGGAGATGGTATACATGCACTATATTAGCGGATCTAGCCAGGTGGATAAGGGGTTGCAAAACACACACACACACACCACTTTTGAATTCATAGATCCGCCCATGTACTAGCATGGTTTTTGTAAGATTTTTTTGTATTCCATTTTCAACAATCGACATGAATTTATATTATGACCGACCCATGATGCACAATGATTCAAAATCTTCGGGCATTTTAAATAAAAGAAAGTTTTTAAATTACTGTTACCAACATATCAGAAACTGTGTATCAGTTTAACCAGAGACGTATTATAAAGCAAAGATTGACCTGTGCGTGTGTGAGCGATACATTAGAGTGATTTTGTAAATCGGTTGGTAAATGCAAAAGAAAATAAGTGAGTTCCAGTTCATAGTAATTAAACAAATGGACAAGAAAGTATGTGTCTTATTTCTTATTCTGCGAATTAATTTTGAATAAAATTTTGCTAAATAAAGTCGTTACTTTGTTTGTAAAACTTGCAGCCTTAGAATGTAATAGAAAATGTAAATTTTCATGGGGAGACATGCATTTTCATTAAGAAATTATAAAAATCTTATATTAAAATAGGAAGTCTCCTAGTTATGGGGAGACTTTAATAGCAAGTATGGTCGAGGGTGATTACATTGTATTTTGTATTGTTTATGATCGGGCTCGAGAAATTTCGAAGTTATTATCAAATTTTCATACAGTAGTTAACTCCCCTTTTTGTAACCTCCACTAAGCCTCGTTTTGGGGAGAGCCGACTACACTGAAATCATGTTCTCCCGGACAGCAACCACTCTCATTCCACAATGGTCGGTATAAGCAAAAGATATACATGAAACATAAATTATTATGATGAGAATATATTCAGCTGCCGATAAATCCTGCTGAACATTTCATTTTTCCACCTGTTAGTTGCAATCTTAAGTTCGGCATTGTGACCTCTAGCCGGTCATATCCGATGCAGTTTGTAACTTGTGCCCGTGTCAATAAACAATCGGTGTACAATGTTTGTAAACTAACCCAGCTTAAGGAAATAATTTGTAAAGATCTGTTTAAGCTGGTTAACTAGATGACACGTTAAACATAGCTATGTTATTTCATAATCATTATTATAACAAAAGAGTGGTCACTATTGTGCTGGATAATCCCATTTCGGCATTTCCATTTGTCTACTGTGTGGTTGATAGCAGTAAGGCCCTCAAACCTACATGTATACTCAGTTTTTTTTAAACGACAATTATTCAAGTCGTTGTATTTCAAAATTCTGCAATATTATTACATCAACTACACTAAACAGTCAGCGGAGCCTTGGCGACAAAACTATTTAAAAAAAAAACTGTGGGATATTTGACTTGTTTTTCGAGGAGATTTAACACCGTTATATGCTCTATCCTTGTACAGTTTTGGCGAAACAGAGTATTACATCTGAACTGTTGGGTCAATGGTTAGAGGCTTGCCTTGCAAGCTGCAGGTCCTGGGTTTTAACCCTTTACGGCCTTAGGCTGGTCAGGTTCACAACATGTGGTGTCTTAGGTAGGACGGTTTTTCTGCCCTATCTAATGATGACTGTCCTTGCCAAAAGAGCATGGATCACTCATATGACTCCATGAGTGATAGATAGTAGCCTACCATAAGTCGTAATAAACCATCAAGAGATCTGAAATAAGGACCTCAAAATCAAGGTGGGAAGGAATGTGGTAAATTTAATTATTTATACAGTTTTAACGGCCCTTAATTGAGCCTAGCTTCTGGACATATGGCTCAATGATTAGAACACTCATCTAGCAAGCTGTCGGTCTCAGGTTCGGTCCTGGTTCAAGTAACAAAAACAGCAGGGTTCAATAAATTATCATTATAGTGAATTTTTGCATGTTTTGGAGAATCTTTTGGCAACAAGAAAATTGAAAAAAGCTTACTTTGAGTCAACAACCAGAATCAAATTGGATGAGTGAAATGACCCAAGTTGATGATGCCCTGAGTCTATCTGACATAAACTGAAATTTAATTGGCTATGCAATTAAAATCTGCAGACGAAATTCTTTAAGTGAAAGTAATTGCAGAATGACAAGGCATGCTCGGGGTGGGAAATTGGGGGTAATTATCGCTTGTTGACTGACACAAAAGATGCGGCAACTGTCATAATAATCCAAGTGAATTTTTCCAACATGAACTCTGACGGAATGCTTTATTCATTCAAATATTAATTTGCTGACTGTTCCCCATGAACAACTCTTGTAGTATTAGCTCTCACATCTTGCATGCCATACAGAGTGTGAGAGTCCTACTCATGTATGAGTGTCGTAAATTGAATTATGGATGGGATAATAGTTGATCATTAAAACATTACAGGATGCACAGATCTAGGTCTGTGTGTCTCTGAGCCTACTGGGCTCCTTCCCTGATCTCCAAAAGTTAAAAAGTAGATGCTTTAAATTTGTTTCATGTTTACAAATTTATTATATGCATAGTCCAGAGAATTGTATAATTTTTCTGACTGATAAATACGCTTTGCATAAATTCAGTGCGATTTTATATTATATAATACATGTATTGAGCTTTAAAAAGCTGAAAGTTTACAATTTCTTATATTAGAACTAAAGTTAATACATGTATTTATGCTGAAGAAAGAATTTCTCATTTGGCGAAAAAAAATTAGTCTGGTGAAAATTTTGGAGAAAGATTTTAATTATTATAAGGTCCATCGTGAACCCTGAACAGTGTGGTTTAATATTGTCTTGGACATATTTGTAATGGAGTATAATAATACTGTTGCTAACATAGCTGACAGTAAAGCAACAGCCTAAGATAATGACCCAAGTCAGAATCCTATGAGGCACGATTGTGTTGTGTCAACATAACAGTAGTCATTACACTTTTATGTTGACTTTAACCCTTTGAACACCACAAACCGAAGTTGACTTGTCTAATACAATAGAAAAGTGCATACCATTCTGATGCTTGGGGTTGAAAGGGTAAAGAGATTTATAAAGATCTCAAAATAAAGTAACCAAATTCAAAGGCCAGACTTCAATACTTGTATTGGACAGTCACTGTATTGAATATCAATACACATGTAAATATCAGTATGTATCAATATATTGATTCACCCCTAATATAATTACATGATCTGAACTGGATTGCAAGTTTATAGTTGGAACTCTGTTTGACTCATACATTTATGTAGTTTTATAGATATGAGATCTTCATTTGTTCTTCAATGAATATTTCCCTAACATTGTAGCTTGGGAAAAATTGAAAGGAAATGAAGTTGAATATGAGGCTATTTTTTTTATACATGTACTATGTTGGTTTATATATCTGATTGAAACCATTTTCTGGACTTACAGAAAAAAAAATTGAGATTTAGGAATTTTTAAAGTCTTGCCTACCCTATTAATAACTTTTTCTATTTAAAAAAAAAAGACAAATGTGATTACATTTGTACTTTGTTCTTATTTTACTGTGCACAGCAGCTAAATTCAGATCTTATTCTTAAGGGCTTAAATAGAATAAATACCGGTACCAGTCCAAAGCTATCGTTGAAGAACTTGTACTTGCTCATAATTTTTAGGAGTAATATTCTCCAATGGCCTGAATATGAAACTTATCAGATTTGAAATAGCTCTCAGAGCAATTAACTGTAAAACCAACCGGATATTAAAAAGTAAAAATTGCTTAAGATTCCTATTCAGACACAATCATTTTCTTATTAACATTCCTGTATTTAATTCTGCACTATTATTTTTTCAGCACTCAGGTGCGAGGGATGGCAACTTTGAAAGATCGTAAGTAAAAGTTTTTTAAGATTGATTTCAACATTTGTCTGTAGATTTTTAAGAACATGGAGGATGCAGATTTTACAAATTATGCCAGTCAAATTTTATTTCATAAATTACATCTGCTTAAGATGACAACTATCTAACTTGTACAGTGTACATCCTTTTAAGCTCTGTTTGGACAGATATCTTGCTCACAATGTATACTTGTAGAGCCTGCCATGTCTTGTCCTTGGTTTATTTTTCTCCTGATGCTGTTTTGTTATCAGAAGTTAACTTCCAAAGAACTGATATAGTCACAGATGTATGTCTGCAAAAACTCCATTTTTCCCATAGCACTTACGGTATAATTATTAAAAGGTGATTGCTCCCACTAATATCACATCTGATTGATTGACTATGGACTTAAGAGACATGTGTCTACAGTAAACAATTTTCTCACTTTCTTTGAGTGACCACAATACCAAGGTATTACATTATCTCATTTCTCTTTTTAGGTATGCAATTGCTGTCATATCTTAATACCAGCTTTACACGTTTTTGTATTCTTTTCATAAAAACATTTCAATTCCCCAGGGATGGTGTTCACCTTACAATTATCAGAGACAGCATATCTGTAGATGTTTTATTCTCATTTTAGCTTCTCCCATAGTAATATTGATGTATACATGTAAGCTTTTGTACATTTATCTATTAGTATTTCTTCAGTTGTTTTAATTCTTTGTCCACTTTCAGTGCGTATAAGATTGAAGTCTGTGACCAACATTCAGAAAATCACAAAGTCCATGAAGATGGTGTCAGCAGCTAAATATGCCAAGGCTGAACGTGAATTGAAGCCAGCTTTAGCATATGGCTCAGCAACATCAAGTAAGTGTTGATGACTATTGTTAATATGACACTGTGATGTAGTAGAAACACACAGCTAAGAATTCCTGATTGGATCAGAGCCGTGTGATTAGTGATTTGCATCCAGGGCCTCCATGGCCGAGTGGTTAGCGTGTTCGACTTCGAATGGGAGTATCCAGGGTTCGAACCTATGCAGCGCCACCCTGCGGTTGGCTGTCCCTGTCTTTCGGATGAGACAGTAAAAACCGAGGTCCCTTGTCACAGTAGGTGTTGGCAGGTTAAAGAACCCTCCCTGCTTTAGGGCCAGCAGTGCCGAGCATAGGCAAAAGTTGTCGCCCTTCACCGGCACTCCATGTTAGTGAAATATTCTTGAGTGGGACGTTAAACAACAATACAACAACAACAAGTGAGTTGCACCAACTGATCCTTAGAGAAAGTCAACTATTTACTGGGGCGAATGACTGTTTAGTAGTGAAAATGAATAGAATTTTACTGGCTCTTAAGGCCTTTTTAATGAAAACTTATATTTTGATGCACTTTTGGAATTTATCAAGTACAAACCAGGTTGCACTTAAAAAGCTGAAGATACCTGGTAGCATTAGTCACCAAATTCATCTTTTTCTTCTTTATAGTGAAACTTCGAAGTAGTTTCAGTATTTGATATTGAGGCATATATACTAATATAGGGTATGTCAGTTGCTATCATCTATACATACTTTCTAAGGAAGTAACTAAACCACAAATCAATAATCTCTCTGATCATCAGACTACTGTATTTGACTTTATGTTGAAACTGATTTTTTATTATCGACTCACCTACATCATTTTGTTCTCTTTTCAGCTTTTTATGACAACATTGGATTAAAAGAGCCTGGGAAGGATGCAGAACAGAGAGAATTAGCGATAGCATTAACATCTGACAGAGGTCTCTGTGGTGGCGTCCACTCGAGTATTTTCAAGGCAATTAGAGCCAACATTCAAGACAAAAATCTAACACCAGAAAACCTTCAAGTCATCATTGTTGGTGACAAAGCAAAGTCTATGATGCAAAGGTAACTGATTGTCTTAATTAACAGTGACATGGAAATTTACCGTATGCATGGAAATTTTCGCCACTGTTTTATTTGTGTACCTTTCACTTACATCATCAGTAGGTGAATTCAAAACTGGGTGAATTCAAAATTTTTTTAAAAGTAGAATTATCACAATACTGATCAAATTTTAAGGGGGGGGGGGGGACTGTTTGCAAGTGCATTAGGGCAAAAATAAGAGTTTGAAAATATCCCTGTTTACAGTATTAGGTACTACAATAATAAATAAGACTTCCATAGTACCTGTATTTTGATAGAAGCAATGGTTTTGTGTATAATCGAAGGCCTGGGTAACTTGACTAGTAGAATTATGTTACAGGGAGACAACACTGTATTACTGTATGAAGTATTTTCATGCACCACACTCTCACATAATATCTAGTATATGCTGTCATAGTTACAGTACAGAACATGGTGCGATGACTATCTTTTGCTTTTATGGTCATAACTATGGCTGAGCTGTAGATCATTGTATTGGAACAACAATAATACACATCTATGTAGAATATGTATTTGCAGTGGAATTTGTATAAACCGGCCTTTGTTGAATCCGGATTCTTGTCAAAACCGGCGAAAACATTTGGTCCTGGCATTTTCCTTCTTTTTTATTAGTATGTAAACTCTGTATAATACGGATTCTGTATGTACTGAAAACCGGACGTGATTGTTTGCTTTACAATTAATGCATTAATCATCTGTCCAATCTGGATCAATTATCTTGACCAGTCGCAATGAGAAAACAAAGCACTATGTAATCACTTGTTCACACCTATTTTGAGGCATGTATGCCTACAGTTTGACTGAATCAATCGAGTGCATGAGGTGTCACACAGGATATTTACCTGTGGACATCAACGATATCAGTATCGGGGGCATTTCACATGCATAAGGTGTAAAACATTCAAGTACATGTACTCGTATCTTAGGTCTGAGTATGCAGTTTATAAATGTGTGGCCTGTGACAATTCTTAGTGTTAATAAAAAGATGATTTTTTAATATCTTTTTATAATTTTCTCGTTGATTTCATACTCATAGTTTATGATAAACTGTCTTATCGTAAAAAAGTACTGCATCTCTTAAGTTTTAATGATATTCAACGTATTACCAGCGAAAGAATTATGAAATCAATGGAAAATATGGTGTTTTAGCAATGCTGATTTTGTCTGAACCGGACAAATCGACCGGTCCCATTGACGATCGGTTTAGACAGAGTCTACTGAAGTAACTTATGGTATTTCAAAGATACATGATGAATCATTCTGATTGGTCACTGATTATATACACTATGACAAGATTATCGTTAGTTTGCCTAAGTAGGAGATTTCATAGTTTCCTTATTGCACAAGTGATGCCTCATTATGCGTATAATAAACTTGAGAGGGATCTTAAAAAGTGGTTGATCATCAAAAACAACAATCACTTTGTGTTTTATTTCATTCCATTCTTCTTTTTACATTTTTTTTCCAGATTGTACAAGCTGTTCATTTTGACTTCATTCAATGAAATTGGCAGAGTACCTCCAGTTTTTGCTGACGCTTCAAAAATCGCTCAGTCTGCCATGGAACAGGGATATGATGATTTCTCCAAAGTTACACTATACTATAACAGATACAAGTAAGTAATGCCATCTAGGAAGTGGTCAAGTGGTGTCACTCTATACTATAATTTGTACAATTGAATTACTGTAATTGCGGAACTTTTTTTTAGCTAATCGATGGTCATGCAATTATTCGCGATACGATATTTTCGTGAGTGTGCATTTAAGTTAAAAGTTTGTGTTGTTTTATGCATGTTAATATCCGGTCAGTATGTTTAGCGAGAACTTTATTTTGGCGAGTAAGTGCTCTCACGTAATTACGCCATAATAAAATTCTCGCCAATAAAACTGGATTTACAGTATCCCATACTAGTAGTGTTTAAGTATGGTAAAACTTTCCTATAAACAGTACATGTAAACTATCGTCTACCTGTTAGTTGGTTTGTGCCACTGTTGCTCCGTTGTTAGTGTGTTTACCTTCTGATGGTGAGGTCTTTGGTTCCATTCTGCACCAAGCTGTAGTTGGCTATCCCTGTCCTTTGGATGAGACTGGAAAAAACTAAGGTTCTGTGTCACAGGAGGTGTCCACACATTAAAGAACCATCACTGATACTTGGCCACAAGTGCCGAGCATATGCCAAATTTGTCTCACTTAAACGGCATTCTCGGTGTCTTCATACAAAGGAAAAATTCTTGAGTTGGATGTTTTAAACAATAATCCAACCAACCAATTTCTTAGCCAGAGTATGCCGCTTTTGATTTTAACAGCTACAGGTAAGATATCCTTTATCAGGGGATGATCAGGTTATCCTGCATTACAGTATAACTAACACATGTACGCTATCCTGTACAAGTGGGTGACACTAAACTGTAGGCAATATATGTAAGATATTGTCATCTAGTAATCGGGCATGTTACACCACACATTTATAGCAAACAAATTGTGATAAACGGTTCAGATACAAGGAAGTTATTGCTGCTCATTAAATGATAGCATTACAGTAAATCCAGTTTTATTTGTGAGAATTTTATTTTGAGCGAAAATAAAGTCTTTGCTAAATATACTAACCTGATATTTACATGCATCAAACAACATGAACTATTAACTTAAATGCTCACATGCAAAACTATAGTACCATGAATAATTGCATGGCCATTGATTTGCTAAAATAAAGTTCCGCAAAAATTTCTGGATTTACAGTATGCCAGTCCTTTGTCAAAGTTTTGGCACGGTAAAATCCTCTAGCATCTCAATGCCTGTCAATGCTAAGCTTTATGCAAATAAATAGCCCTTCTTCGGCAAACAGTGACATCTCCATGTAAGTGAAAGATTCTTGAGTGGGACATTAAATAATAATATGACAACAAATTGATTTCACATTTTTCGACTTTTCAGTTATACTGGTTTTTTTTTTTTCAGGTCTGTAGTATCGTATACTACAACAGAGCAGCCACTTTACAATGCAGCAAGTCTTAGGAACTCAGAAAATCTGCCCATCTATGATAGCATTGATGATGAGGCTCTTCGCTGTTACAATGAATTTTCCCTGGCAAGTTTCATCTACTTTGGACTGAAGGAGGCAGCATGCAGTGAGCAGAGTTCCAGAATGACAGCTATGGATGCTGCTAGCAAGAATGCTGGTATGTGATTTACTTTATTTTGTACATCACTTTTATGATCTGAGAGCTGTCCAGGCCATTTGGATACAGTGTTTTTCCTAAGAACCAGGTGGCGGCTAAATTTACTGTTTCAAACAATTTTGGTTCAAATCTAACTTTCAAAAAATTTCTGGGGGTAGAAACCCCTAGAACCACTTCTTTGCCTGTTAAATTTGCCCCATGACTCCTTCCTTGAATAGCCTGTTCAAATAAAACAAAGGGAAAACACTTCAGTTATCCTTTTCCTCTTCTGAGGTCAAATCTGCTTTGCATAGCCAGGTGGGTATTCCTGTCCCTTGGAAGAGACAAATAGAATCTATCACCACTTTGTACAGAGACAGAGAAATCTCACCTGAGTGTTAAAGATTTGCAGTCCACAACAAGGCTTGCCGAGTTGTGGATGTTGCAAATCTTTGATATGAGGGTGAGATTTATCTGTTCCTGTACAAAGTGGTGATTGATTACTTTTTCTTTCACCCTCAAATAATGCATGTCTAAGTAGTAAATATATAGGTGCAACACTGTATTGGAGCGGACGAAATACGTCAAAAGTAGGTCAAGACTTACCGGTAGTGACGTCAAGGGGTTCGAGATAAGCACGCGGGGTGCGAGACAGAGATATCTCAGAACGGGTATATTGATGGATTTCTCTGTCCGGGTGAGAGAAATTAAAAACTGAGGTCTCAGATTAAAGTAGGTCCAGGGACATTAAGGATCCTTCATTGCACAATGGAGGGAAATCTCAGTGGTATAGATTGTAAATCCATACTAATGAAAGTGTAAGAAAAAAAAAGTTGATGAATGTAAATGTAGCATGATGGAGTCACGATTTATGGATTCAAAAGAGTAAATCCATGCTAAACAGTCTGGACTTACAGCAGCCGTAGAATATTTGAACATTTTTGAAAATAAAAACTTCTGAAAATCCTGCTCCATTTCACTGGAGGATATTGCAAAACTTATTATCACAATTATTACATCCCACTTACATGGCAGAATGTTTAGAAAGATATACAATGGTCCGTCATGGTGGCCTAGTGGTTAGTGTTTGCTTTTTATGTAGGAGGCCCGGATTCAAAATCTGGGTTGCTACAAACCTACTAAGAAACAGGCAGGTAGAAATTGATGTTTTGCCAAGTACTCAGCTTAAGAAGCCAAAGACATTGGTCATGTTAATGGAACTGGCCATATGTCACAGTAGATGTTGATTGGGCTTTTGGTTATGTCGCCAGATGAATGATAAGTATTTGAGGCATCCTTCGTTTTAAGTATCAGAATTTACTGCATATATAGATAAATAGTAATTCTTTTCGGGGATATTATTCCTCTTTGTTATAGCACTGAAATTGCTTAAAGCCGATTCATTATAGACAGATTCTACTGTAAATAGATTGTTCCTTTGGTCTATCTCAGAAGTTGAGGTAGTTTCACTGACGGGGTACATCTTTTAAATATTTTTGAAGAATTTGTGATCATATTTGCGGTATTACAAGTAAATATGTCATGTCAAAGCAGTACTTGATACTCTCATGTATCCATTATGTAATGCTCTTCTTTATTCTTCTTCAGGTGAAGTGATCGATAAATTGACCTTGACCTTCAACAGGACCAGACAGGCTGTAATCACAAAGGAATTGATTGAAATCATCTCTGGTGCAGCTGCACTTTAATGGTTGTATGGACACTTAGGATTTTATAACTTAATAATAACAACATGCAGCAAAAGTAGAAAAAAAGCGTCATCTTTAACAGCTCACTGGATCTTGTATCAAGAGATGTGTATAAATTATGGACCCCCAGGACGAGTTTAAACTGTATTTTTGTACACACATTTTGTTCCTTTATCTATTTGTGCTGGTTATATACATTTTAATGTTAAGACAACTGGTAATCAAGTTTGTAGCAGTCAACAATTTGGAAATTATTGCGCAGAAATGTCAGGATTCAAAAACTAGTGAGCTACACTTCATCATGTGTATTAGATGTCATTGCTACGAGGTGTGGCGTAAAAAAAAGTGATAAAATGACATTTGTAGTGCTATAATGGAAATATAATAAGTGTGATTGGTAATGAAAATCAGTTTTTGAATTTCTTAATTATTAAGAAATTAATAAAGAAAAAAAATTCTGTCTTTCTTTCCATGTTTTGTGTCAAGGAGTTATACTTTTAATTCATCTGTCACATGTGTTTAAAATTGAGCAAGTGAAGGTGCCTTACTACATGAATATACCTTGAACCAGTCCCTTATTTATTTACCCAAGGTATAATTGACTGGCGTTTGCTAACCATGATGATAACCAAATTCAAGAGCTTGGATGAATTTATCATATTGAAAAGAGAGTTTAACTGAAGGTTAAATTTGACCAATTAAAACACTAGGTATTATTTCAGTCATTTGCTATATCTTTCTGAGCTTTGAATTTAATCAGTTAAATGAATAACTGAGCTGTGGTCATGTCAGTCACAGTAGTTGTACCTGTGTACATATGGATATGAAACAGTATGTCATGTTGGTAACTCTCCTTACAGATACTCCATTTAAAAGATGTGGACATACATTTTGTAGCAGTCAACAATTGCACCACAGTTGCACCAGTCTCCATATAGGGGGTAGTTGACATGGGTCAGTCTCTAGTTGCCGAGTCTTGAGTACTCCATAAAAAATGAAAATTGGACATAGGGCTCTCTCTCACTCCGCAGTTACACCACTCTCCATATAGATGAGAAATGGACACGGTCAGTCTTTTAATTGTAATTCTATGGTAGCATCCATATGAATAAGTACACCATCTTGATTATTTGGCATTAATCAGTCTCTATATAGTTGAACCATTCTCGAGGGGCCTCCGTGGTCGAGTGGTTAGTGTGTTTGACAGCGAATCGGAAGATCCAGGTTCGAGCTGCGTCAGTACAACTCCGGGGTTGGCTGTCCCTGTCCTTCGGATGAGACAAGAAAAACCGAGGTCCCGTGTCACAGTAGGTGTTGGCATGTTAAAGAACTCTCCCTGTTCTACGGCCGGCAGTGCCAAGTATAGGCAAAATTTGTAGCCCTTCACCGGCACACGGTGTTGTCTCCATATAAGTGAAATATTCCTGAGTGGGACGTTAAACAACAATACCAAGGACATAGGCCAATGTTTCAGTAGTTGCTTCAGTCTCCAACACAGATACTCCATTTAGGGGAGAAGTGGGCATTTGTAAGTCTCTCCAATACGTGTACTACATTTAGGTGAGAAATTGGTGCTAGATAGTAGCACCAATCACCATGTGCTTACACTTTGCTGTTTGGCTTTGTATGGTGTTTTTGTCCTTTTTCCATGTTGCATACTAAGTAACTTTCATCATTAATTTAGTTAATACTGTGACTGCATGAAGCTAATGCAGGCCTCACAAATTATAGACTAGGCAAAAAGTTTTATCCTGTAGCCTACTGTGATTAATCTAAAATTAAAGAGAACCATTCCATTGATACAGGACTTGGGTTTTTGATCATCTCCTCTGGACAGAAAGATGATCACTGGACAGGCTTTCTACTTTGGATCTGAAGACATAAAGGTTATACATGTAACAGGATGATGAACAATTCTGTTAAAAAGAATTGTTTGCTAGGCTTTGATGTTTTAGTAATCTTTGATGGTTTAGTAATCTTTGTTATACTCATTCATTTTATCATAAACAAAGGGCTGCTGTCGCAGAGTTGTTAGCGTGTTTGACTTCAAAACCAAGGGTCTGGGGTTTGAATCCGCGCAGCATCATAGTGCAGTTGGCCGTCCCTATCTTTCGGATGAGAGAGTAGAAACAGAGGTCTGCCACATTAGATGTTGGCACATTAAAAACCCTCCCTGCTCTACGGCCATAAATGCTGAGCATAGGCAAAATTTGTTACCCTTCACCAGCACACGACGACGTCTCCACACATGTATGAGTGAAATATTTTTGAGTAGGATGTTGAACAACAACATATCTTGAACAAAAGGAAAGTGTGATGCACGGACCCAGAGACAGTTGAAATGTGAATTAAAAATTAATCACAGGGGCTTGTATTTTGGTCTTAAATGTATGTCGGGCAACTGGCATGCATTTTAGGTTGAATGTATAGCGGATATACACAACGTAATACACATGCCAGTCAACCAACATATATTTCCAACCAAAATACGAGCCCCTGTGAATTAGGAGGCATGTATACAAAGTTTATGGTAAATTTTCATTCTTAGACTTCACTCAGCCATCTCCAGTGATTACAAAGATATCTTTGACTTAATCTAAGAGTGATGCACAGACTGAATCGGTGAATCCAATACTTCTATCAAAGCATGGCAAAGTAAACAAAACAAATGAGGTGGAATTTATCAGTGATTTTAATAATGAATGACAATACACATTACAACTATCAAAAGTTGAAGGTAAGTACTTAGGATCTGTATTACAAGTTCTTGTAGATTATTACACAAAATATACAGGTAGCAGACAATTACACTGCAGGCTTACATAGAAATGTCTTACGAATTTTCCTGTAACAAAAACAAATGGATCCACCCCATGATAAGCATGGATCTCTTATCATACTTGGTAACATATGATCCTCCCCATAACAACTAAGTTAACATGATCACCGGTAACTAATGAAGTCTTTTAATAAAGACTTGGTAACAATTACTATAATTATGGATCCACCCTTAAAGTGGTTTTATCTATGGCAGCATTATCATTGAGAGCCTTCACCACACCTAGATCCTCATGATAATATCCAGCTCGTACACATCCATTCTATACCATGATCATATTAGATGCATAAACAGGTCGTTTTGTTTTCTTTGGCTCTTATCTGGTGCTGTTGTAGAAATAAAATCATGACTAAAAATAGAAATAGCACTGAAGAAAATTCAGGCACTCAATCCAGAGTTATGGTTCTTTGCCTATCTTACAGGTCTAACTATCAACATATGTACATATCTCACCAATGAGATTTCAGGCACTCGAGCCAGAATTGTGGTACTTACCTTATCATACAAGTATATCTATCTACAGATCCATTGGTAAGATGTTAAATTTTACGGAGTAGTCTATTGATCTTACTCAATTTTGTATTGATAACTTAAATCTGATGTCACACAGAACATATCTTTTACCTAAAGTCATGTGGTACAAGTATAATAAGGTCACAGGAATTGTGGTGAACAATAATACAGCAGAACCTGTCTTAACAGACCATCCCTTCATCTATGCAAATGTGGTCTTTCATGACAGGTAATCTCTCACAACAGGTTATATATATATATATATATATATATTTATATATATCCCGAAGTCATCAGTTTTCGACGGTCATCTGTTTTCGACGGTT
>JACSZP010002822.1:233-25937 GCA_016161895.1 Pinna nobilis | reverse complement strand
TAGCAAATTGGGAATTTTGAATCACTTTTTGGGAAAAAAAGATACTATTTGGAGTTGGGAATGGGTCCTTATAACGGACCCAAATTGACAGGAAAAAAATCCCTGATGTGTCACATGGAATTAATGTCGTGTGAAGGTTGGTTTGCTAATAGAGTGAAATGATGAAATAAATAAAACTTTAATGGAAGAAATAAGTCGGTCATTCCTTTTCATTATATAGATCTATGTCCTCATTGTACAAACAATTGAAACAAGGTGAATTATTATATCAGAATCCTATCAATAACAATACGACTTAGTTTTGTGTGTATGGCAACCAAATTTTCAAAATGCAACCAAAATCTACGATGGTTGCCATTTGGCGACCTAAAATGGAATGCTGCTTGGAGCAATATTGTTCTGAATGGGTTCTTACTACTATGAGTCAGGCCCTACTTGATGATACATTCGTGTTATGTGCATCATTATATCTTTTCTAATAGACCTTAGGCCATAAAAGATACTCAAAAAATTATAAAATTGATCAGATTAACATTGCTATTTTTATCCACTGTTTTGATTGCACAGTGGCCAAGATTACAAGTATAACCAACAGTTACTCTTTCAAGTTCAACACTGCAGATTGACTGGCAGTATTTTCAAAGGCTCTCATAGTGTGATGGATTTGGGAGCCACAGTCACTTTTTCGTATTTGTTTATATTTTATGTTTATATTTACATGTATGATAATATACAATATAAATTTTCTCATATATTTGTTTGATTTTTGTCATTTTAGAAGTGGTAGAAGGGTAGCCTTGGCTTCTGAGAGTAGGGGTAGGGAGCGCATATTTAACCAGGCAAGGTAAGAATGTACTTTTAAAATACCGGTAATTTGTATTTGTGGAAAATCTTATCACATACATAGATGTAGTTGCCATGGAGCGTTTTCTCTTATTATACAACTAGTGCTCCAGAAAGGAAGAGAAACTGTGATAGAATATGTATTGATACTGAAATTTATATGTACATATTAAGCACTCACTTTTCTGTTTCCCCTTCAGATTTCAATAACACATGTACCTATGTACCTATTAGCCATATAGGTAATGAAAACATAAATATGCAGGCTATTACAAAAAATTATTAGATTGAAATATAGACATATTGTATCAACAATTTCAGCTTTGTGTGTTTTTCAAAATTCTACTAACCAAATTAAATTCTGCAAGTACATATATTTCATAAATTCACACTGAAAGTTTAGTATACTCTTACCACATAAGTAAAATACTGACTCAACCCCAAGGTTTGAACAGTGGCGGTTCTGTTACTTTTAGGCTTATGATATTCAGCCTAAACATTCCTTGAAAACATGTATAAAAATATTGCATTTAGCTGAAGCCTACATAATTATCTTTTAAATACTGAACTGTAGTTTTTTTTATATTTATAGCATAATAAAAAGGCATGTTAAAACAAATTTCCATTAAGACTTAGTTAGTAGGCCCATTCCTTCGTGTGAGTTTTATTGGTCTCCCAAATTTTGATTAGCTTCCTACACTTCTATAAGTCATTTTAAAGGATCTGCTTTAAAGGGAATCAACTTGTAGGAATTCCCTATCTGAAAAAAATCCTCTCAGTAATCCTGTTTTGTTGGATTCTTACCCTGGGCAATGAAGTATTCTTCCATGTTGCTTTTCAATATATCAGTCTTATAATGATTTGAAATGAATTTTCCATTCATTTCAGACGATCAATTGGTGATGCGGATGGAACACCGGTCAAGCGTAGAATCATTGGAACAGCCTTTTCTAGGTTGGTCATCTTAGAAATACTGCAATTTAATCCAAATTTGAACTTTTTACACTCCATTTATCTGATGTTGTTGTTGCGTTGTTGTTTAACGTCCCACACAAGAATATTTCACTCATATGGAGACGTCACCGTGTGCCGGTGAAGGGTGACAAATTTTGCCTGTGCTCCGCACTGCTGGCCGTAATGCAGGGAGGGTTCTTTAACATGCCAACACCTACTGTGACACGGGACCTCGGTTTTTACTGTCTCATCCGAAAGACAGGGACGGCCAACCGCTGAGTGTCGCTGCGGGAATCGAACCCCGGACCCCTCGGCTCAAAGTCAAACATGCTAACCACTTGGCCACGGAGGCCCCCTCCATTTATCTGATCTGTTGCAGTATATGATCTTGCACAACTTTGCTGAGGTTTGGTCCTTTTCAGACTGGAATTCAAAGTGGAATAGCAGTTTTTTGAAGGGCCACATCAGCTCAGTAGTTGGAATGTTTGCCTTCTGGTCATGAGATCATGGGTTCAAATCTGCAACACTCTGCAGTTGTCATTTCCTGTCCTCCAGCTGAGACAGTCAAAACCAACTTCCAGTCTCACAGTAGGTGTTAGTAGATCTTTCACTGCTCAATGATCATAAGTGCTCAGCATAGGCCAAATTTGTCCCCCTTCTCTGGAATATGGTGATGTCTCCATACAATTGAAAGATTCTTGAGTGTGATAAGATGGTTTACAACAAAATAATCAACAATCACATATTTAAGTGCACATGTAGTACTGGAATTGGGCAAGTTGTGTTTACCAATGATGATCCTCAGTGTTGCAACATATCAGATATATACAAGTGTATGACAGATCAAATTTTTAATTAGAATGGAAATACTGATATGTATATTTATGCCCAATAATGAAAAATTCTTTAAACTGCGATACTACTGTTAGATGAAAAGATAGTGTGCTGTCATTCATTAATAGAGATATGTCTTGAGGTTTAAGTCAAACTGTTGTGTATATGTACCGTCATGACGACCTATTCTGCGCGTTGGCTAATTTTGCGTATATATGAAATATCATGTCATAATTTGTGATTGGTTGAAAAATTTAAGTCAGTATAACTCGCTTTTTAAAATCTAGCCTAAGAGCGTACTTCTTCTTGAAACAAACTATACTACGACACCAGCGGCAGCATCGACTTGTGACCTACTTACATCGACCATGTTTTGGAATTTCCATGGTATGTTTCAGATGATAAGGACTAAATTTTGAACGAGGCGCAGAATTAGCCGACCTGGTGCCCATGCATAGACACTATGGTGTCTATATGATTTCCGTTATAGGCGAAAGATTGAATAGTTACAAGTTGAGAAATTCACATCGATCTGAAGTATTAGAGATCATTCTAAAACTTGGACACAAATTTAGTTTCCACTTTCATTTTCAAAAGACGTAATCAATATAAGTGTGCTTAGGGGTGCAGAATTAGCCGACAGCAGTGTATGTATAATGAGATAATATTCATGGTTTAAAGTGACACAAGAACATCTGAAGACCCTGTGATTAGAAACATTATGATTTTATCTTGTATGCCACAGAGCCTGGGTTCAAATCCCATCTGTGACAGATGTAAGTTATTTACAAAGTTAACATCTGTACCGTGGCCAAATGCTTGGCATATGAAGCAAAAAATGCTGGTTCTTCAGTTGGGACCTTCACTCATTCACCCTAAAGACACATTTGGATTTGCATAAATCATTGACAAGATAATAGAATATGTACATGTATTTTCATGACAAAGACCATTCACTCCTCAATGGCTTGAAGTGTTGAGTTTGGCCTAGGTCTCAGTCTGAGGCTATTCACTAGCATTTCAAGATATGTCCATCAGTTGAGAAATTTTACAAGCTGGACATTTAACAACATTAAAATAGCTGAATTTTACGCCACAGGAATTAAAAATCTTGAAAGCTTCACTGTTTATGGCAAAAACATTAACTGTATCATTGACATATCAACCATCAGTTATATTGCTGCTTACTGACAGCATCTGTATTTCCAAAATAAAAGTTGCTTAACTTGGATACCATTTTCACTATCTATAATACAATTATTGCAGGCTGGGTCCACCACGTGGGGCCGGGAGAGGACGTCCAAGGGCTGACAGTGGGGATGAAGAAGATGTCCACAGCAGAGTAAGCATACCCCACTGCTATCCTGTTGTTTGTGTGCGTGGTGCACACCAAGTATATAAACAGTCTTGAATTACTTTGTCCATTATCTGCCTGTCATTCTATTTATCTCTGTCACAATATTATAGCAAAAAAATAAAAGAAAAGGATGAGAAGGAATGAAAGTTTAAAATCCTTTGATCTTGATTCTCAGACATTG
The DNA here is from genome assembly GCA_016161895.1 of Pinna nobilis. Classification (NCBI taxonomy): domain Eukaryota; kingdom Metazoa; phylum Mollusca; class Bivalvia; order Pterioida; family Pinnidae; genus Pinna; species Pinna nobilis. Next base: position 21,768 of record JACSZP010002822.1, on the reverse strand, counting down.
TAGTTTATTTCATAGTTGCTAAAAGAAAAAGAATATACATTAAACATGTATTTTAGTGCATAGTCACCGTGGGATGTAGGGGGAGATGTGTGACTGTGATCAGTTTTTTGAGCTTAAGGTTGTGAGGGTGTAGGTTTAAATCCGCTCATGTCCTTTGGTTGAGACAGAAAGATCTGCCGCCCCATGTCACAGAAGGTGTCATCACATTCAAGAACTCTCACCACTCAAAAGCCACAAGTGCAGAGCAAAGGCCAAATGTGTAGCCCGTCAGCAGTAATTGGGGACATCTCCATATTAGTGAAGATTCTTGAATGGGATGTTAAATAATAATACAACAACTGAATGATAGGAATAAAATCTTTGATAATCCTTCCCATAAAAATACACTAGATACCTGTAGGCTGATGTCTTCAAAGGGCGACATTTATATGACTGGGATGAGCTCTCAAGGTAGTTTCACTTCTATGAATGATGATGTTGTGTACACTCAAACAAGGAGATGATACTTGATAGCTAAATCTTGTGTATTTACAGCCCACTATTCAGTCCTCAGTTGTGATTACCCCTAAGGAGGTGCGGTCAAGAAAAGATAGCATTGATGAGCAGAAAACAGACAGACAGGGCAATGCGAGGTTAGTAGTTTTTCCCTATTTTCACCACAGTCAAATTTGACTATCAAAACATTGTAATGGAGCAGACAAAAGTGACCTCTTTAGACTAGTAGCCACTATATTGAGGTTCATCTGAAAAAAATTCTAAAGTTAGGTCTAACACCCCCATCCCCAACACCATTGCCCTTAACAACATTTTAGAAGGCATATATGAATCATCTTGTCCATCTGTCTGTCCAGATATTGCCATTATCACAAATATTAATATTATTTAGAAGTCCTTTGAAAGATAGGACAACCAAAATTAAACCTATAATAAATTAATATGGGTAAAGATAGAATGCAGTCCATGACTGACATTTTTGACTTCAGTTGACATAAAGGCTTTTGTATCAGTGTTAGAAAAGACTCATGGATGTGAGAAGAATTGTTTTGGCACTGCAGTAGAGTGCTTGCCTTCTAATTATGTGGTCATTAGTTCTAGGTTCAGCAGGTGATGATTGTCTTTTCAAGTCTTTGACTGAGACTGTAATTATCAAGGTGCTGTGTTACAGTGTATGTCGGCATGTTAAAGAACCTTCACTGCTCAATGGCCGAAAGTGCCAAGCAAAGGTCAATTTTTAGCCCTTCACCAGCATTTGGTGATATCTCCATACTAGTGAAAGATTCTTGAATGGAACATAAAACAACAATACACCAAACACATGATTTAGCAGAGTTTTGAATTCTTTGACTACTCTGTGTTTTCTTTTATTTCATTTCTTGTTCTCTGTGCAATTTCATTTCCAAGTAATGTAAATTTAGGGCTCTAGTGCAGTAAATTTTGAAATGATTGACCTGTCATCAGTTGATATTTTATTGTAATGTACAATAATTTACTTTCAGAAACAAAAGAATGTTTGGGTTGTTGCTTGGAACACTACGCAAATTCAAAGATGAGGCCAAAGAAACTGAAGATAGGGTAAGTATCGGAGGAATTGTTATAATAAAAAAAAAAAACAGACCTGTTTTTGCTCCATATGTGGCTGTTATTTCCTCAATAGACACAGTAATTACAAATTCCTCCTTGAAAAGTGCTCATCATTTAACTGCGACTGAGTACAAGGTATATTTCTTGGAGAGCTGCTACTGTTTTTTTCTCTGTCCCTCGAATGAGACAGTAAAAATAGAGGCCCCATATCACAGCAGCTGTTGGCATTTTAAAGACCTCTCACTACTCCATAGCCCTAAGTGCCAAGTTTAGTCGAGCCTCATTTGTACAGATACCAATAATCTGGAACCTTCAGCTTTTGGATGAAATTTGTGAGGGACAGAATTGTGAAATTACATGTCAGAACAAAAGACCTCATGACCTTGAAATCCAAAGACTATGGATGCACTTGTAAGGAAGATAAGTTCAAAACTTCTGACAATGAAAAACAGTAGAAAATTTGAAACAAGCACATTTAGTGATCTATGTTTTATGCTTTTAGTTAAGAAAAATGCATCAATGCCTATCTTTCAATTTTTCAAGGCTGTAACATTTTGTGCATTAGTAAGTCAGTACAAAAAAATATGCAGGGCAAACCACTGGACTTGCCCAGAAATTGGTTTGTTTTGCTTTACGTCACACTCCATGGTTTGTCAGTCATATGGTGTTGGCCAGTTTTTAATTTGTAGAGGAGATAATCTAGTGATAGATGAACCCAGGTAGAGACTAACGGCCTTCTGCAAATAAACTAGCAAACTCTCATACATAACCAATGTAGTTTCCAGCAAAATATCCAGAAATACATTTACTAACTGGATTAATGACAATTTTTAAAAGGAAAATTTTGCTCTAGGATTTAGTATCACTAATGATATCTTATACTTAAGAAAGCTTTGTAACTCTAACTTAATATTTTTAATTTCCAGGCTGAGCAAAGAAAGCAGATTGAGCAGAAACTGGAGGAAAAAGCCAATCAGGAAAAGGAAGAAATCATAAAAGAGAGACGCCAACTGTTCATAGAGCGGAGAAACCAGCAAGCTAAAATACAACGGCTGGAGCAGAAAATGGAACTAGTTGACATGGTAAACACTGATTTTAAGTAGTGATGCACAATTAGTGGGGCCTCCGTGGCCAAGTGGTTAGCGTGTTCGACTGCAAGAGGAAGATCCGGGTTCAAGCCGCTTCAGCATCACTCCGCGGTTGGCCATCCCTGTCTTTCAGATGAGACAGTAAAAACCGAGGCCCCGTGTCACAGCAGGTGTTGGCATGTTAAAGAACCCTCCCTGCTCAACGACCAGCAGTGCCAAACATAGGAAAAATTTGTATCCCTTTACTGGCACACTGTGACGTCTCCATATGAGTGAAATATTCTTGATTGGGATGTTAAACAACAATACCATAATACACAATTAGTTGACCTCAAAAGAAGTAATGCATTACATATCCTTTGTCATAGTCCAACTTGCAGTGCTCAAAGATACTCAAAATGCAAAACACAATAACAATCACTGTAAATGTCCTCATTTGTTCACTTGTTTCGTGTTTATTTTACAGAAACCTAAGAATAAAACTTGATAATATTTTTATGTTTTCATGACGAAATATTGCAATTTGTCCAAAGTAATGTGACCTTCGTCCAAAGCGATTGTTTGGGCTTTGCACCGCACTTTGGGTCATGGATCAGTGAGGTTTCATAAACATGCTGAAATACATGTACACTGTAACCCCGAGGATCTGTTTTTACTGTCTCTTACGAAGGACAGGAAGAGCTAATCACCTCTGCAAAGGCTCAAATCCGTTTCTTCTAGAGCTGAATGCTGCATTCTACCATGGGGCCACAAAAGCCCTCAAAGCTTTAAAGTACCTGTTTATCTTATTTGATGTGTGCTATATAGTCACATGGTCCCTTAGTCTACAATGTAAATACAAGTTGATCTTTATTGTGCCCCTTTCCTATGTCATGAAGCTGGCAGATCTAATGAAACCCCATTGAGAGGTCAAATGGCATGAATATACATGTATACATATTGACAGTCAACTGAGACTACAGAAAGAGAGATCATGGAAATTGTACCCTTAATTGAATGCTGTTAGGTCTATGTGCAGCATTGCATAGGAAAGGGAGCATGCTTAAGATCAAATTTAAATTAAATTGAATACATTTCACCTAGGGTTCATGTGTGAATTCTGTCATTCTGAATTCTTGAGAATACATGTACTTGGTTTGTTGTCTTTTTGTAGATACATTTGCACAATTCACACTGTCTACCATGATAAAAAACAATATCAAAATCTGCTTAAAGCAACAAAATGTCAACCAAACTTTAAATTGGCAGGAATTTCAGAGTCAAGGTTAGTAATGATGAATTACTTTTACAGCATGAAGAAAGAGAAAAAGAGATGAAAAAGTTATCAAACTTCCTGCGAACCAAAGCCAAGCCACACATATTCTATCTTCCTAAAATGATGATGCCACAGTTGGTGCCAAAATTACAGGAAACTTCAAAAATTGTTGATGGTATGTGAAAGAGTATTTAACCAGTTCGATTTTCATAGCTTTAGATTTGAGAATGCTAAAAATATTGAGTTTGGCCTGAATAGCTCACCATAGGGATAGAATCTGCATAAGACTGAGTCATGATTTTTATGCTTTCAGAAACAAAAGTTTTGGGGGCATATAGTTTTTGGTCTGTCTGTTTGTCCATAAAAATTTGTAACATTGGCCATAACTTCTGAATGGAAAGTGATAGGGCTTTCATATTTCCATTTGCATTCCATTTGACAAGACCTTTCTGTTGGTACCATAATTTTTACCTAATTACCTTGACCTTGGACTTTGACCTACTTTTGAAAGACATTAACATTGGCTATGGTTTTTGAATGGTAAGTGATAGAGCTTTCATATTTAACATGTGTACTCCTTGTGACAAGAAGAGGTGGTACTGTAATTTGTTACCTTGTGACGTTGACCTTGTGACTTAGACCTACATATAACTTATGATGCAGTAAACTTTATAGCTGCTTTTTAGAGGCATCTGCGTTTCACAAACACATCTTGTTTTTTAATAAAAAGTAGTCTTAACATATAAGAATATTAAAATGTGACTCTTTTACTTAAACTGGACCCATTTTTTCTCTCTTAGAAATGATAGTTGAAGGTAGAAAAAGACTAGAACAGGAGATAGAAGAATTAATGAATGAAGAAGACCAGGAAGGTGATGGACAAGAGGAAGATGATGATAAGATGGAACATGATGGGGACAGAGAGGGGAAATTTAGGGATCAAACTGATAAGGAAAATAGGGGTCATAGGCGCAGGTTAAGTGATGAAAGAGAGTCACAGAGAAAAAGTAATGAATTCCAGTCACGTAGAAAAAGTAACGAAGGAGATTCTAAAAATAGGAGAGATGTTGATTCTAGAAAAAGTCACGATTTATCAAAAGGAAATTCTGGTGGTGATAGAGGAAGGAAAAGAAGTGCAAATGATAGAAAAGACTCATATGACGAGTCTCACAAGAGGAGACGATCGCATACAGAGGACGATAAACACGAAGGGTCAGGTAAAAATAGGCGAAAAAGTGACGGGGACGGGAAATCGGGCAGGGATAGGGATAGACACCATAAATCTGGGAGAAGGGATAGTCATAAAGTGGTCAAAACAGATGACATGCCGCGAGAGGTAAGACTAGATTACGATGATGAGGAGATAGAGGAGGGGGAGGTGACAATGGAGGTACAGCCTGTCAGTCAGGATTCAGGTAAGAAAGGGGATAATGATAACAAGGTACAAGGTACTCAAAAGGAAGTGTCCCAGGAGGAAGGTAAGGACTTAAAAAATTCACAGGACGATAATTTAGAAAGAAATGCCGACTTCCTAGCACGGGAACGGAAGGTAGTGATGGCGGAGGATGCTGAAGATGGGGAGGAGGGAGAATTACAGGATGCTGTAGATGAATGAAAGTGGTGTATTAATCACTTCAGCCCTGTGTCAAAGCATTTTGCTGACACAGATTGACTACTGATAATAATTTCGTCAGATTCCAAGAGATCGACTTTTTCTTTTGGGGAGAAATTTGCATTATGCAAGGTTGAAATGTGATCAGCAAATTTTCATATAGCAATCGTTTAATAAAAGGGAGTGAGTATGAAGTAACAGGGATTTGAGTTTTTCTAAATTATTTTCAATAAGGTTTTATTTTATAGCATTGAATCCAGTCCAATCCATGGTTCGACTGAAAAGATAGTCATTGCAACCTATACAATGTGTAAAGGAACTGATTCGTGTACCATATGACACACGATAGCATTTGTGCAGAAATAGTATCAGCAATGGTTATGAACTTATTTACATTATCTTCCCGCTGAAGTGACGTTAGCACAGGATATCATCTGTTATCTTCATTCCGTCACTAACAAAAACAACAGTCCTGCACAAACATTATCGGATATCATGTGGTACATGAATCATTTCCATTTTCAGATATAATGTTGATACAAAATTTAATGTTACGGCTTACTTCAGCAGTTAACTTGATGCACCACATTCTTATGTGTGAATATAAATAATTTAGGATTAACTCAAAACCCTGTTGCCAAATTTTAGTACACAACACATGGTTTTTAATTTGTTAAACCTTTCACCCCTAAGTATCAAAATGGTATGCTCTATTTTATTGATTCAGACCAGTCTATTATAGTCAGAATTGTTGAAAGGGTTAAATTCATGCTGTCTAATCAGTGCAGTACACATTATCCCTCGACAACGAGTGACATTCACCTAACAACAGGTACAAACTTGTTCAGGTATACCAAGTGGTCTTGCTGGTGATTTGGAGACAGCATCTCTCCAGATAACACAATAGAAGTATCCTCTGCAAAGTTCCATAATAGATTGATATATTAAATTCTTGTTCATTGTTGACCTTTTTGTTGGGCAGTTGATTTCACCATATCATACATCAGATTATTTTTCAGCAAATATTTAGGCATTACTTGTTTATAAATCAAGTATACATGTTGAAAATGCTATGAATTTGCATGCACAATGATTTTTGCATTCTGTAATCCTTTTTTTTCTTACTTGATTGGTAAAGGTGCATATTTTTACGCATGATATTCAGTATTTTTCTAAATACAAAATTGAATACATTTCATAAAAGGACGGATACTGTAATAAACGTACCTGTATTCAAGAGTGGAATTTAAGTTCTTATCTTTCAGACTTGATTTCAGTCTTCACAATTTGAGAAAAAAAAAGATATATGGAAGACTACCGTTCTGTGTAAATATAGACCTTGGACTTTGGTGAATTGAAAACTTCTTTTATAGTTGCAAGAGAAAATCTTATCTAGAATACAGATGTATGACAATATAACCCTTAAAAACCTCAACTGTCTTATGAAGTGGCTTTATATCTGGGTATCTTGAGAAGTTACTTAAGTCTTAGGATTTTCTCAACTGTAGCTTCTCAGCAAATCACAATTTAGTATAACTATAAGCTGGAGTTGAGTAAATTTTGCTTCTCAGCAAATCACAATTTAGTATAAGCTGGAGTTGAGTAAATTCTCAGACTTAAAATTAAAATTCTCTCCCTCCCCCCACAGTTATTGAGCAGGTAAATTTGTGAAATAAAAATTATAGGCATGAACCTCATTTATGTGTGTGATTATGAGAACACAATGGGTTTTATCAGTTATTAGTGTACTGATATAAAATATCAATTGGTGTACATAGTTCTGAATGGTTGATTATAATATATTTATCACAAGCTTTTAAACCGAAGAAAACAAACTTTTTAAAAATCAAATTCATATCAATATAAGATAAAAAGCCTTGGACATAGTTTGATTTCCTACCATCATGAAATGTTTTTAAAAGCTTATTTTCTTAAAGTATATTTAAATTCTTGTGCAGATGTAAATGATATGTTGGAAATGTTGTTTATCTTGTGCATAAATCTTCATTACACAAAAAAATAAATACCGGTAGTTTTAATTTGGCAGGTTTCGCCGAATGTATTTAATGTAACAACATCTTGATTGCTTGTCTTTGATTCCTACAAGATTTAAACAGAAAATAAAATGTAATGAGTTCCAATCAGTCGTTGTGTTTTTTTAAATGAGTATATACTCTCCGATAGAAGAGTTTGTATGTCAGTATGAATAGCCAAGTTGGGTTCATTGCGAGTACAATCCTTGTAATTTTCACGGGACAGATAAAATTCTTCGTCAACTATCCTAAACAGAGTGTTATTGCGGAAAAATGATCGCGTGCCATTTCTAATTGTAAAGCAAAAGCAGTACTCCAGTTGAATCCGAAACTCCGCTTTTGCCTTTCTTGGTGCTAAAGGATAAACATGTATATCAAGACAGTTGTGCAAGGTTATAGTCTAATCTATTTTAAGGGAAGTAAAACAGGTACACATTTAGGCCACGTAAGGCAGATAGTCCTTTGATTCAGCTGGTCACTAGGACAGGTTAGAGTATTTGCAAAGTCAAAATTCATCCACTTAGCTATCATGGTGGTGTTCCTGCTGTGTTTTTATGCATTCTTCATTAGATTTCACACTAGCATTATTTGAGGATGAGTGTCAAGGCCAAAACATGACTATTCCTGCCTGTTAAGGTCAGCTGATGTCACAGTGCACAATCAAGGTTACAGCTGATGCCAAACAGATATTTTATCCTCTGTATACCACCCTTGCTGTGTTCTGAAGGTACACAGTGGAGCCTCATTAATCTGGACACTTTCATTCCCCACAAATTGTCTGATTAAATAAAGCGTAAGGTTTACTGGAACATACCTAAGATAATAGCCAATGCAATTTGAAAATTTGGTTCACTTGAAATTTTGTCTGGAAGATGAAGCATTCGTATTATTGGCGCACTGATTAATGAGGTTCAACTGTATTTAGAATGAGCACTAATCAATATCTGCAGATGTGTTAAGCAATGACCTACATGTATCTTCATAGTAATGGTCAAAGTTCAACTACATTGTACATGTACTTGGGTTAGAAGAGATGAATAATCCAAGCCACTTCTGTAGTGATCAGAGAGGTATTTTTTAATGAATCACTTGTTTGTTAACCTTATCCGAGGACATATGAAGATCATTACCAAGGATTTTTGGCTGATGCGTCAAGGTCACCATACATTACTACTGCAATATATACAGGGTTATTTTTTGCCCTTATGGACTTGCAAACAATTTTGCCCTGTTTTGAATTTGCCCAGGCTGGTCATCAATCTATTTAATGGATTTACGGGGTTTAATTCACCCAGGTTTGAATTCGGCCATTGACAATGAGGGTGAAAATAAAATCGGGGCAAAAATGTCCCTGTATACATTATGTTGCCACAGGGATATTTAATCCTGTTTTGAACACTTGCTTTGTATGCACTTAACAATAACTGGATGGCAGGTTGTGACATGCAAATGGTGACATTTTGTAGAATTATTCAAAAAGGAAATAATTAACGTTTCTAGCTAGTTTATTTCAATTAATATATAAAGATTCTGTGGCACTTGGAATAATATTGTTTATCTGTTGTAATAGCATTTTTATTGCAAAATTTAATTTTGCATCCTTAATTTTTCTTTCCTTACTGAAAACTCCTGTTAGAAGTTTTCAATGTCTGAGACTCATCTGGGGATGCCAGTGGTTAGCATGCTCATTTTCAGATTGTGGGTTGTGGGTTTGAATCTAGGTCAAACTGCCAATGGAGGTCCTGTCTCACAGTAGGCATCGGCATGTTAAAGAACCCTCACTGCTAAATGGCCTTAAGTGCTGAGCATAAGCTAAATTTGTCACACTTCACTGGCATTGGTAATGTCTCCATATCCGTGAAAGATTTTTCAGTGAGACATTAAACAACAATACAACCAACTAACAAACCTTCCACCTACTACAAAAAATATACTGATAGATGGCGTTTCTCAATGTAACTGTTTGTCTTCATGTTAACACCTTAACCTCTTGTCAAATGACTGTCAACAGAAATGATTAGAAAACATACCCCAAAAAGATAAGTAGAAGACTTGACTCATAAGAAATTTGATTTAATTTCATTCATAACAAAAAATCAATTCACTAACTCCAAGAGATCTGTAAAAATTATATCACAGACGTGTTACAAAATCAAGGCACATGACCTAAACACGAATTTATTAATCCATCTGAGGAGTACAGAACATCTCAACTAATGTGAAGCAGACTGGTGATAAATATCCCCTCCATCGTCCAAGTTCTCTCCCTTTTCATCATCCACCGTAGGCGGTAAAGATAGGTTTGCACTAGATCTTCACCCTATCATCTTTGCTGTTCCCAATGAAAGTATGGAGTGAAGTACATATACAGTGGAGCCTATCTTGAGGGTAGGTCTGACCCCTTCTGTCATGCAAATGTGATCTTTCAAGATAGGCTCTACCAACTATCCTACAAAATAGTTTTCTTTTAAATGGTCTCTAAAGACAGATGCTCTGTGGCCGAGTGATGAGCGTGTTCTACTGCGAATCAAAGGATCTGAGTTTGAGCCATGTAGCGCCACTCCACGGTTGGCCGTCCATGTCTTTCAGATAAGACAGTAAAAACGGAGGTCCTATGTCACAGTAGGTGTTGGCATGTTAAAGAACCCTCCCTGCTCCACGGCCAGCAGTGCCGAGGATAGGCAAAATTTGTAGCGTAATTTGTAAACGGCCCACGGTGACGTTTCCATATGAGTGAAATATTCTTGAGTGGGACGTTAAACAACACAATACCATACCATACAGATGGTCTCTCAAGCCAGGTTCCACTGTAGGTAGATTATGGCAACTAGCTCTTAGTTGATATACAAAACTCTCACTCCTCAGACAGAGAATCCTCGATCATACCCTCAAGATCTCATTAATCCTTGCACTGATTTATCTGTATAAAATGGTGGAACTGCATTTCACTATGAGAATATAGATTTCTGTCCTCCTTGGTGTCCTTCCTGCACTAAGAGGTAATTAGTAGTGCCACTGGTACCTGATATCCTTGTAGAACTCTCCGACATAAATGCATTACTCTGTAGAGAGAATGCTGGTATAAATCCAATACTCTATAGACAGAGAGCTGGTAAAACTCTGTTGCTGTAGACAGTGAGACTAATGACACAATATATAGCATTGGCATAACTCCATTACTCTGTAGACAGGGTGCTGGCATAACTCTATTACTCTGTAGACAGGGTGCTGGTATAACTCCATTATTCTGTAGACAGTGAGACTAATGACACAATATACAGCACTGGCATAATTCCACTACTCTGTAGACAGGGTGCTGGCATAACTCCATTACTCTGTAGACAGGGTGCTGGTATAACTCCATTACTTTGTAGACAGGGTGCTGGTATAACTCCATTATTCTGTAGACAGTGGGACTGATGACACAATATACAGTACTGACATAACTCTGTAAAGAGGGTGCTGGTATAACTCCATTACTCTGTAGACAAGGTGCTGGTATAACTCCATTACTCTGTAGACAGGATGTTTGTATAACTCTGTTACTTTGTAGACAGGTTGCTTGTGTAACTCCCATTACTCTGTAAACAGGTTTCTGGTATAGCCCCATTACTCAGTAGACAGGGTGCTGATATAACTCCATTACTCTGTAGACAGGTTTCTGGTATAGCCCCATTACTCAGTTGACAGGTTGCTGCTTCCACTACTATGTAGACAGGTGCTGGTATAACTCCATTACTCTGTAGACAGGATGCTGGTATAACTCCATTACTCAGTAGACAGGGTGCTGGTATAACTCCATTACTCAGTTGACAGGTTGCTGGTTCCTCTACTCTGTAGACAGTTTCTTGGTATAACTCCATTACTCTGTAGACAGGTGCTGGTATAACTTACTCTGTAGACAGGTTTCTGGTATAGCCCCATTACTCAGTTGACGGGTTGCTGCTTCCACTACTATGTAGACAGGTGCTGGTATAACTCCATTACTCTGTAGACAGGATGCTGGTATAACTCCATTACTCTGTTGACAGTGGGACTGAGGATCTCACTCTGATGCGCTGGATACCTGGATCTGTACCTTCATAATGCTCTGCACCTCCCTCTACAAATAACAGTAAACTCCTCTTATACCAAACATTTTTATAAAGAAATTATGTTTACTACAAACGAAATCAATCAAAGTTTGTATACATTGCCCAGGGCTCACCCTGGACCCAGAAAATTGTTAGCCAAAAAATTAGCCAACCAAGATATTTTTTTAGCCAATGTGATAATTTTACAAGTATGTGATTTACAAAGAGTGCCATCTGCTAGCCAGTTTGGGTATTATTAACTAACATTTACATTTTGAATCATCTCCCTTTTATTTATTGACCCTCATTGCTAAATTATATTTTAATGGGTAGCAAGGCCTAACTAATTTGAATATATACCTAGGACCAATCGTAAGATAACATTTTTACGCAGCAGCAAAAATTGTTAGCCAGATAATTAGCCAATTACAATTATTTTTAGCCAATTTCCCCAAAAATAAATAAATGGCTAAATTGGCTACCTACAGGGTGAGCCCTGATTGCTCCATATAAAGTGGAGCCTCTCCAACAGACATCATATTTCAATCTGTAATAATTTCCCCCTCACAATTAAACCCACTTTTGGACTGACACCTACATGGTTTTATTAGCAAGGCTTACAATTCAGATTTTGACAAAAGGGAGCCTGTAGATTGTATTGTATTGTTGTTCAACCTCCCACACTCTTGAATCTTTTACTTATATGGAGATGTCACCATGTGCCGGTGAAGGACAACAAATTTTGCATATGCCCGGCACTTATGGAAATTGAGCATGGACGGTTCCTAACCATGCCGTTACCTACTATGACACAGGACCTTGGTTTTTAGTGTCTCATCCAAAAGACAGGGACAGCCAACAGCAGTGTGGCTCATATTCTAGCCCTGGACCTCTTGATCAGAAAGTGAACATGCTAATCACTCAACTTAAACCACAAAACTCAATGTAAATAACCTCTTTACAACAACAATATATCACACATATTAGTTACATATTAGTTGTACATGTTCTAATAAATTAACTACCATTCCCTTATTCTCAAATCAATAAGAGATAGGTGTCAAAGATTTATCCATTATAGTGTTCAATATGCATGAATAATTAGTGGGTAAAAAAATTAACCAGAAGGAGCATAATGCTAGAGCAACCGAAGAAGGAATTGATGGATCTAGTCATTACTGGTCGTCAAGGGAAATATACACGTTTTGACCCTGTGACCCTGATATGGGAAAATATCATTATAAATGTATACTCCTGGTGTAATTGAAATGATTCAAAATTACAAGTTATTTGTTGTCTGAGCTCAGATATGAGCAATGATTGATATACACACAGAAGTGCACTAGTCATACCCTCTGCATAAAGAAAATGATATGCTTTTACAATATAAAACAGATTGCATATCTCTGATAAATACAAAGAAATAAAATCTTTACATAGATAATGCAGATAGTTTTATAGGAATCAATATAACAAATAACTAGCACAGAGAAATGAGTTCTTAAAAGAATCTTTGTTGGAGGGCAAAATTGAATGAAATGAAGAAAATTGAAACGAGGGTTCAATTTTCCCTAGCAATTACCTATACATTTTTTTCGTACTGTATACTTCAAGTTAACACAGATATGTATTGCCAGTCAGTTAAATATGAATAGACTTGTAGAGTGTCTGAGACTTTGGAGAGGTTGTTTGTCAAGTTTCAAGAAATGTTTCATTTTGTGTTACCTTCCTGTACAAGTCCAGCTTTCTGTATTGTATAGTTAAATATTGTGAATGGTGCCACTGGTGACTTTGCCGTCATAACCTACAAACAGATATTACAGCATTTAATGTGTCTCTTCATTAATCACTGGAGAACATCTTATCTTATGGAAGGGGGAGGTGTAAAGACGAATCTCCATCTCTACAGACTGACAGACCTCCCATATTTGCAAAGGACTTTCAGTCAATGTTATCAAATATCTTATTCAACGTCAATTCATAATTTAACTTATTTTCAGAGCTTTGGACCATCAGCCTCTATCTGGATAGTAAAATAGACTTGTCTGCTGTCCTTTGTATGAGGCACTAAAAATGGACAGTTGACCAGGCATGTCTTATGTTCAAAGTAAAGAAGCTATAAAATAAAGTCCACAAGATACATTAGGATTTCTAAAGCTAGTATTAATGTAATACCACAGAGTCGGTCGCAGCTCTCTGTTAGAGTACTCGACTTTAGACCCAGGTGTCTAAGGTACAAGTTCCAGATATATCGTAAACTATTATCTGTCTTTCTGATGAGATGTTTAAATCTGGGTTCCCATATTATAGTAGTCATTGGCATATGGAAGATCCAGCACAGCTCAAGTTTCCTAATTGTTCAGCATCAGTTAATGCTTGAAGCCCTCCATCAGCATTCAGTGACATCTTTATAAATGTTTTTATGTGGTTGTATTGTTTTTTACATCCTACCAAGAATCATTCACTTATATGTAGATGTTACCTATGTCAGTGAAATGAGGCCTATGCAATGCACTCCTGGCCATTGAGCAGCAATGTTTCTTTAACATTCCAACTCCTAGTGTGACATTGGACCTCAATTTTTACAGCCTCATCCAACAGACAGGGAAACCCAAGTGCAGTGTAGCACAGATCCAAACCCACAGTCAAAGGATCAGAAGGCAAACAAACTGACCCCTGAGCCACAGCGACCCCCTTTATATAAGTGAAATGTCATTGAGGAGGACGTTATAAATAGTATAAAAACAAAATGATAAGAAAACATGGAGTATAACAATGATGAAAAGAAAACCTTACCTGTCTGGTATGACCATCAAGGTACTGTAGAATGAGTCGGGTGTTGATGTTGTGACTCCAGGTATTTCCCAGGGCTGCTGTGACATACCCTCCATCACCATGGTAATTCTGAACCCCTAAAGAGCAAAAATCGAAAGTATACTCTGTTATATACAAGAAAGAAAAATCATTAAAATCAAATTTTCAGCCTGCCTAGTCAGGAACGAAATGTGCTAACCAAGAAACACACTACTGTTAAAGGTACATTTGGACTCATTTAGCAAAAACTTGTCTTACACGAGATAACGACGGAATCGTGTACAAATGGATATATTTAAGCGATTTACACATTAAAAAATGGTCAAATCAACGTTTAAATGTCCGTGCTGGACATGTTTTGTCCGCGTAATTCGTCCTACTTGTAGGCATCGGTCCTGTCTGTTAAAATGGCGGGAAATGAATACAGCTCGTAAACGTGTTTTTTTTATTTTTTAAATGATCATATCTATACATTGCGTGCATAATTTTTGTATTTTATCAGCTACATCCTCTAATTATATGCTGATGCAAATGTGATATTTCAATTTTTTAATTCTGTGAAGATGAAAAATGAGTCCAAATTTATCATTAAAGTAATTCAAAACTAAAGGCTTACAAAGGCTTCGTTTTTCAAGTGATTGTGATGTATTTTACAAATATATAGTGTATCAGCCCTGCAATAACAAAACAAAAACTGCAGAGACAATGGATTATGATGATACTGAATTATAGACAGATTGTGGATGATGATGATGATAATGATGATGATTGATAAAGATGATGATATTGATGATGAATTAGGACCTAGAAAAAGTACATTACCTTCATAATCACTTGATGATGATGAATGTTCAAATCTGGTTGTGATCTGGTTTGTAACGATTACCTGTCAAATAATTTTCATGTTAAATCATCAGATAATAAAATTACAGGCCACACATATGATACTACACTAAAAATATATGAAACCCTACTACACTAAAAATATATGAAATCCTATAAAATTGCAGAATTTCCAAAATGGATGTATAAGAAAATTAAAAGAGAATTTATTACTGTATGCAGGGAAATTTCGACCCAATTTATTTTTGCCCCTTTTGCCCTCATCATCTGTGGTCAAATTCAAAACTGGGCGAATTAAAACCAATAAATCAATTGCATAGAATCATGACAAGCCTGGATGAATTTTTAAAATCGGGTGAAACTGTTTGCAAGTCCGTCAGGGCAAAAAATAACACGGGCGAAAATAACCTTGTGTATAGTATTATAGAATGTTACATACTAACTTTTCTTATTGAACATTTTATCATTTTTCCTGCAATTTGTACAAATTTAGCAGTGCGGCCCTGTCTGAGTGGTTAGCAAGGTTTTTCAGACTTCAGACCATGAGGTAGTGGGTTCAAATCTGTGTTGCACTGCACTTAATGACTTGGCTACCGCCATTCTTTTGCTGAGACAGTTAAAAACCAAGGTCCCATGTCACTGTAGGTGTTGGCATGTTCAAGAACACTCACTACTCAACAGCCATGAGTGCTGAACATAGACCAAATTTGTCGGCCTTCACTAGCAAACAGTGATTCTAAGATTCTAGAGTTGGACATCAAAAATTAAAGATACACACGAGATAACAACGAAATCGTGTACAAATGGATATAATTAAGCGATTAACACATTAAAAATGGTCAAATCAATGTTTAAACGTCTGTGCTGGGCATGTTTTGTCTGCGTAATTCTCCCTACTTATAGGCATCGATCATGTCTGTTCAAATGGCGGGAAATGAATACAACCCGTAATCGTGTATTTTTTATTTTTTAAACGACAATGTCTATATATTGCGTGCATATTTTTTGTATTTTATCGGCTACATTTTCTAATTATATGCTGGTGCAAATGTGATATTACAATTTTTTTAATTCTGTGAAGATGAAAAATGAGGTCGAAATGTATCTTTAATAGAGCTAACCATCCAACAAAATTAGATTTTACTTACTGGAATACAAAACACTTCAGCAACGTATTTCAATATGGCCGCCTGCTGTGACAGGAAGTGCGTTCTTTCTGTTAAGTTCTGACCAATATTACTCCTGTATTCCTTTCTGACCAATGATGCTATGGAATCCACAATCACTAGTTTGATTTTATGCAAAATGATATCCTCCTCTAAATTTTTCAGCCTGAAAATAAGAGATTATATTTCTAGTTTTTTGTTTGTTTTGTTGTTGTTTAATGTCCCACTCAAGAATATTTCACTCATATGGAGACGTCACCATGTGCCGGTGAAGGGCTATAAATTTTGCCTATGCTCGGCACTGCTGACCGTAGAGCAGGGAGGGTTCTTTAACGTGCCAACACCTACTGTGACACGGGACCTCGGTTTTTACTGTCTCATCCGAAGGACAGGGAAGGACAACCGCGAAGAGAAAATCTTATAAGTGATGTCATAAAGATTAAGAGAAACAGAATCCACAAAGCCCCAAACATTTAAGCAGTAAATCAAGATTATCTTTGCTTTCAACATTTGTTTACATGTGTATCATAATAAATAAATCCTCATAGTGGTAGATTCTAAACTTCTATTCACTTTGCTCTGCAATTAATAATTTTGCATAATGCTACAAATGCAATGGATAGTGTAAGCTCGGAAAGTTATACAATATCATTGATTGTACAAAAGTATACTGTATATAGGGAAATTTTCACTACCGTTTTATGTTCGCCCTTTTTCATCAATGGGCGAATTAAAACCTGGGCGAATTCAAAACAGTTATTTCATTGAATAGAATTATGACAAGACTTGGCGAATCTTGAACAAGGGAAAACTGTTTGCAAGTCCATCAGGGCGAAAATAAGCCTTTATACAGTAGATCCTTGTATTGTACTTGGGCGGCATTCCTTGGAGTGAGTTCCACCAATCGGAATTGATGCCACATAGAGATCCCTCTCCACACAGGATAGATTATACTTTAAGAAAAGTGCATGTTAATCAATGCAGATCAATGGCTGCATGTTAAATCATTTAAAAATTCTTAAAAAAGACAATGATTTACCTATTCATAAGAGTAGAGCATGTCTGCTGCACATCCACAAGCACTTTACCACTTAATTCCTGCAGTTTGTCTTCACTGTTATAGAACAGATGGTGCTTTTCTTGTGCAATTTCAACCAGCCTGCCACAAAAATAGATGAAAAATGGATAGCTGTACAATAAGTGACACACTAAGCAAAATGTTGCATAAAATTTTACGTTGTACAAAATTGTGTGGGCAGGTCTTTCCAATTTACTTCACGTGACATTCACTCGATTAGTTGGTTGGTTGTATTATCATTTAATGTCCCAATGAAATATCTCTCTCTTACATGGTAAGTACTTGGTAAAATGACGTCTCTCGGCCATTGGCCTCAGTTAGGTCAGATCAGGTCACCTTGTGGACCAGGCTTCCGTTCATTATTTCACCATATTGACCTCATTAAGACTGATCAATTGTATAGTATTTGACACCTTCTTGTGATGTTTAACAATTATGAAAAGTTCCAAACCTCTACTATGACTGGTTCCAAAGTAATGAAACAGACATGAATACCTTTCAGATAGACAGGCGGATAAAGCTATCACTAAAGGGCTCCAGACAGTACTGTGACAGACTCTGATAAAAGCATACTTGCCAATTCTCCCCCATAAATAGTATAAATAATATATCTTTTATGTGAAATTTTGACAATTTCTTAAGAAAAAAAGCATTTCTCCCATAGGAAAACTTAGATTTTTATATCAGTGTACAGTGTACACGTACAGAAGATGGTATTCTGCTACTGTCAGCTTTGGCACTCCTTTGCATGCCTGTTGCTTATACTAACTGCCCCTTTTGGTGCTCGTCTGCCGGTTCCAAATGTCATCAGGTGGTATCCAACCTTCTTTGGATGTTTCGACCCTTAACCACGACATCCTCCAGTTGGTGGGTCAGTAGTGGTGGCCAATCCACTACTCTATGGATCCCGGCTTCCAGCACAGATCGTTTCGGCGATGCCATAACCAGCATGATGCTCTTTCTGCAGCTTCTGCTAGTCTTCTTGCTGCAGTTTTCCTCAATTTACTACCTACTCCCAAGCACCTGAGCAACTTCCATACTCACTGTGCTGGGAATCCTCTGCATCCAACCTCTACAGGAAACACTCAAACAGCCAGACGCTCCATCCTCTGTCTCTGCAGTTAGCCATGTGGTCAGCATATTTGAGGCTCTTCCTCTCGTGTGCCTCCTCGCAGTTCTCCTCCCATGGTACTGTGAGTTCGATGGCATTCTTAGTGAAATAAAGATTCTCCCCATGAGATTGAGAAATCTTCCCATGGAATTTTTTAGGTTGGCAAGTCTGTAACAGCTAGCATATTTACCTTTCTGCACTAAATGCGGATTCAGTATCAATATACAGGACAGAGCCATCCATCCCTCCCATAGTCATTGGTAAAGTAGCCTGGACACTTAACATCATGCAGAACTGAGTCTTTCCACATCCTGAGGGTCCAGCAATCTAAAAAATGATAGAAAAACAACACATCAGGCCTTACAAAGACAACTCTGAAGTGTTTACAGTGATACCTTACTAATGTGAATGACTTTGTTCCAAAGCACATTACTGGATAAAGGAAGCATCAGATTATTGAAGCAACACCTCTACCAGTCCATCGACCAATACAAATTAAAAATTCTGGTCCCAGGAATTTTTGTCCGGAAGGTGAAGCATCCGGATTAATGAGGCTCAAATGTACTTGTATATCTTCACGAGTACCTTATTCCATTTTGCTTCAATTTCAATTTTGAGATATACTGACAATTACATATTCACATGAGGATGTCTTTGATCCCAGTATTGGAACAATCTTTTGATTGTTGATCCACTTGTAAGGTTTACCGGCTCCATTTTGGTATAGAAATTTTCATGTATGAATTTATATGTATGAGTCAAATGTGCAAAAGACAAATGACCATTTTACAGCTGAATTTGTCATAAGAAATCTTCAACATTGCGAATTAAAGAAAAAACCTGTCTTCAGGGACCACCCCTGTATGGAAATGTGATCTTTCAAGACAGGTGGTCTCTCCAGACAGTTTTTAATTAAATAAAACTATTTCGTTCTCCATACATGTTAAGACAAATTCCATTGAGCTGCTACTCTTGAGAAACCACCGACAAAGAGTGCCTTGAAGCACATGATACGCCCGTTGCTAATATTGTCTTAACAACTTGATTTTACGATAATGCACATCTTCATATGATATCAATAAAACATGAAATTCCACTATTTCAGAATAAAAGGGGCATAACTCTGCCAAATATTGTCGTAACAACTTGATATTACGATATGCACATCTTCATTTGATATCAATAACACATGTCGAATTGCTAAACATTGTGTCAAACACTGTGGGACTAGTTGCGCCCACAAGATAATGTAACACAATAAAGAGGAAAGTAGGTGCTGATGGACCGTAACTCTATTTCTGTGAAAAGTTGAAAAAAAGTTACATACATGAAAACCCGAAATATATGTTAAACATCACTGCTTCTTGCGATACTATAACAAATTTGAAAGGAATTGGGGCAAAAATAAAAAAGTTCTAGCATTTTGAGTGAAATTCCACTATTTCAAAATTAAAGGGGCATAACTCTGCCATATATTGTCAGAATGGCGATGTTTTCGCTTCTTTGAGAACGGTTATACAATGATGCATCCTATGAAGTTTGGCGAAAATCCGGCCCTAATTCTTTGTGTTATTGCCGAAAATGTCCGGACAGACAGACGGACAAAGTCATACCATAATACGACCCCTCTCCGACGGGTGTATAAAAATAAAATGTGCATATCAAAATTTAAAGCATATCAGTGTATCAAGTTGGTTTGATGTATTGTTGTTTAGTATCCCACCTAAGAATCTTTCACTTATATGAAGACCCCACTGTAAAGGGTGACAATTAAATTCAAACTACGCTTGGTACTTATGCCCATTGAGCATCAAAGGTACTTTAACGTGCCGACACCTACTGTGACATGAGACCTTGCAGAGACGTAACACAGAGACTGGTAACCTCCTATTCTCTCTATTGATTCGTCGTTCGCGATGGAAGTGACGATCGTTGCCTTTCATTGATTAACATATATGGATAAGTTATTTATCGAGGTGTTCCGAACGCTCTTTTGAAAGATGAGATTTCTATGCTTCCTCGTAATCAGTCAATCACGATTTATCGAGTCCCTATTTGCATCAAAATGTGTTTTTATACAACTGTAGATAATGCTAAATTCCTTGAAGCTAACTGGTAAAGCATTTCGCCCTTTACTTTTCTATAAAAGCTATAATTAAGTCCAAGCCGAGTGTTAAAAATGGCGCCCTTTTGCAATATGGCAGATTTCTATGCTTGCTTGTAATTGGTCAATCACGTTATAGTGAGCCCCTATATTTACAAAAAAACATGTGTTTTTATACAACTGTTTGAAGCTAATTGGCAAGGTTTTTCGTTCTTTACTTTTCTATAAAAGCCTGATCTCATCTAGATAGTTGAGAACAATAGCGGGCTTGTGATCACACGAGAGTTTGATAGGCCGCAAGTCTCTGTGCTTGACCTTGGTTTTTACTTTCTCATTGGACAATGGACAGGGATAGCCAACTGCACCAATGCTCAGATTCGAACCCATGACTTATTATCAGAAGGCCAACAAGCTAACCATAGAGCCACAATGCACCCCAAACAGCAGTGTATATTGATGCAGGGTTCTAGAGGTGAATCAATATATCGATATATCGTATTGTATCGATATTCACTTGTGTATCGATATTCAATACAATCACTATCCAATACAGGTATAGAAGTTTTGCCCTTGAATTTGTTTAGATCATGTTTGGATCTGTATTTATATTTTATAGTTAACACAAAAGTGCTGAATACCAGTTTATAACTGATCCTCAAAAAGCAATATGTCAATAAGCAAAAGTAGTTCCTAAGAGCATTGTGTAACAGATCTGAATGATGACACTGTTCTTGTTATATTTGGTGCTAATGGGATCAGATTAACCCTTTCAATCAA
>JACSZP010002812.1:0-33067 GCA_016161895.1 Pinna nobilis | reverse complement strand
TATATTGATAAACGTACCATCATCATAGGAGAGTCGCTCTCTTTTAACTTGAACGCTTTCTTTCTGTAGTTGGTCGTTTGAAACTCTGCTGTCTTTTGGGATGAGCGAATGTAGCGTATTCAGATCTATTGAAATAGAGATGACGTTAATTAGCATAAATTGTTCATATAGCAAGAAAAAAAGATACTTTTATTCTACAGTTCCCATATAAGTATTAGGCTACACTGTAAGATTTAATGCTGAGAGAATATAAATCAAATCTGGCTTATCCAAATTTGTGAGACATTACATGAGAAATATACCAAGGAGTGTCCAAAAATTACAAAGAACCTACCAAATATCTTATCAAAAACCGGTAATTCTGGACAGTCTACAGATGCAGCCGATTTCTCGGGAAGGGACTCGCAGTCTGACGACCTTGAAGAATCATCTTTCTCATGTATTGGAGAGTTTGGTTCCTATAAAAATAAATACACCTTGTTTATAAGATCTTTTTAATATTACACAGTTGACACAGTTCATATTGTGAGAGAGGAAAATGTATATATCAATAAACTTGAAAATGTAATAGTAGTGTAATCAACCACTAATATGTGTTGTGATGTTATTAAAATTGAATAAAAGGCATTCATAATAGAACCTAGCTGATAATACCGTCCTGGAGACTGGCTAAATTTGATCTTCTTACTTACTTCTTCACCTAAATGAGGCCAGAAAAGTCAGTTATAATTATAAAATTACTTTTTTTATCGACTTTAAAGCAACATGGTATATGTATATAGATGGTGTTTCACTGTTTATTCAGGCTATTACTACTTTCAGAGACCTACATTATACACTTACAATATCTGTGGAACTACAGTTAGAATAGCTATCTTCCTCTCCTTCACTGTCGACCATCTTGGCATATGAAATGTGGGCATTCCTGGCTCGTAAACTTCTTTTGGTTTTTGTCTGTGTAATCTTATTTTCTGTAAATAAAATATATAGGAATTCAATTTAACCCTTCCATTTGGCATACAGAAAATGTATGTATGTGCCTATATATACTTTAGTGCCTCATAAATCTGTTCACTTTTGTACCCAGACAAATTGTGTGCATGAATGAAGTATCCAGAATACTGAAGTGTACCGTTTATAATGACAAATGTAATTTGAAGTTCTGTTCCATCTATCTAATTCCGTACAGAAGTTTTTTCAATTGTCAAGATTATTGGCATAATCTGATTAAGGTGGCTCGATTATGAGTCTAAACTGATATAAGAAATTATTAAAACGGGGTTGAAATGGGAACGTATGCCTAGTGGTCTAGTTGATTTGTTTAGGAAAAACACGCCCAGTTTGGAGACATCCATTTAGGTTGTATAAAGACAGGAAGTGGTTAGGCTGTGTACACATTTATATTTGTGTATTGTGATTCCTACCTGTGCTGGATTTTGAAACTCTTGCTTTCTTTTCACTCAAAAACTGATAAACTTTAAATGCATCGTTCCCTTTTCTGACTCCCTCTTCTTTTAGTTCTTTGACATCCGGTAGGCTATTCAGTGCGCATCTGAAGTTTGCCTTCCAGCGTTTAGGGTCTCGTTCATCGCCATCAATGTATTTCCCTGTGTACAAAAGAGTGTGCATGTATATAACGACATTCTTATCTAAAGCATGTGGAAAATAAGCATAAGTGGCCTACACTGAACATTCTAAAATTCATCTTGTAACCACAGCTTCGTCAACCGGGGTTGATCTCTTATTTAGCATTACTATGAAAGAGCTTGCTAAAATTAATCCCGTGGAGAATACTAATAATATACCTGTAAAGGGGCATTCAGGCTGTATATCTGCTTTTGTGCATCTTTTTAAAACATAACTTTACCACATGTAAATCAAAAAAGACCCTTGTTTGTACCTGTATGTTTTGCCCATCTTTCAAACAAGTCTGCATCTACATCTGGATCCCATCCTTGGCGGGCTGCATGGCGCCAGGCTATCTTAAAAGTTTTTTCGTCCTTGGACACCCAAGAAAACCCTGACAATTTTTCCGCCTTTAAGAGGTTCATTAACCATGGTCTCATTTTTTGTCGCTCTATTGGGCGTATAGGTTTTCTCTGTGGAATAACCGCAAGTTTTCTACTTCTTTGTACCATTTTATCTAAAATTGACAATATTTCAGCGGTCAACAAAGTGTGCATCGAAAAGAGAGTAAAGTTACAAAAAGTAGGCAATAGATCTAATGCATCGGGATTTAAATACAGATTCACAGTCTTCTCAGTGGGCATGTAAGCCGTGCATGAATCAAAATATGTAGATTTATCATTGTATTGCACTGCTGTCAAACGTCCCAAAATATGTAGACATTTTGTGACTCCTTCATACATGTACATACAGTAAGCTATATAACAGCACATGTGGAGAGAGAGGAGTGCAGGTGTAAGTGCACCTACATATATGTACTGGATATATAGGGCACTGTTTACTATCACCTATAGATACGATAATGGTTACTATCCGCTAAAGGTAATGTTTACAAGGCGCCTGTTAACAATGTCTTCAGCGAACTTTAAATTAATATTCCAACCAGGAAGTAAATTAGCATAGCATATTATAGTACTCCGATAGCTTCTCTAATTACGTGTTTACGTGCAGAAATGTGCAATGGAGTGGATCGAGGTCGCCACTTTGACAACCAACCGGGGATTGAGACCCGTACACAATAATGGTTACCGCTATTGACAATTTGCATGCAAATTAAAGCCAAAGTCAAACAAAACAAGTTTCCAGTAAGAATGATTTATTGCAACAAATGTCGAGACGCATGCAAAATTGATCCACATCTATGTTCAATTTATAAATATGATAAATGTTTACCGATATAAAATGAATGCTATAGTCATTTTGAGCTAGACATAGGCCTACACCACCTCTCCGCACAGTCACTAGCAGACCCTTTTGCACAAAGTGTGACTTTTTTAATAGTCTGGATATACTTTGAACTCCTTTTTAATTATATTTAATGGTATGGGGTTAATCAATGCCAATGCTATATGGGTGATTTTGCTATGAATTATATTTGTATAAGACTATACTCATCCCAATTTACATGGGTTCGAAACCCTCTACCTTTGACACCACCTTAATTTTTATCGACATCTCCTGTCGGGGTGTCGCTCGTTCAACTAGGCCTATACCTGGTGGTGTCATATCTCGTCCACTCTTGTTGACAAACGGAAGGCTCTAAGCCTTTGCTGCACGAACTTTGCACATAACATAACTGAATAGATCATGATGGTGCAATTATCAACTTAAATTTCTCCATCAAGAACATATCTCATTCACTATAGATCTACATTAGTAATATGCTTGAAAAATTTACGAACGCACATGAAAAAAATATCATCAATTTTTTCCAAACATTATATTATCTGCGCCAAAAATTAATTTGACAACATGTAGATCTACAGATCTAGACCTACTAAGAAATACAAGCAGTGTTTTTATAAGTGTGATTTTGGATGACAGCTAGGTTTGTTTATCTTTGCGCTAGGCTACACTGCTTTTAAATATATCTACAAACAGACTTTAAAACTGTTCTTACCTGTTTGTTTGGTTCAATTATGAAGTTAAATCCTTCAGTTCGTTTAGACACTACAATATAATGAATGCCCTGGGTAGACGATTTCGTAGACTTTATATCACTTGGTCACATGGTATAATTCTGGGAAGTCCACAGATAGCCACAATAGGTTTACTTGGAATTACCCACATCTATATTTATAAAATGGGTCATGTTTATTTTCAGTTCCCTGTGCGACTTCGTCAGCATTTTAAATACAAGGCTTAGTCGTGCTGTTCTTTTTTAACTAATAGATGAGCTGTATAGCTATAGCCGCTGTATGGTTTATAAGTTCATATAGGTCTAGATATGAGTCTAGATGTACTTATTTCTAACAAAACCTTATTTGTTGCGACTGGTTTGATATCATTTCGAACAGAGGATTATTTCCAGTTATCAGTTTAAGGCTTGTGTTCTGATTCTATAAATAGACACTGGAATACCTGTAGTCCGAAACTCTTCAGGAAAATCCTTGCAGATTTCTAAAAGCTTCTTAGTATAGGACACCGACTAAGAATTAACGGAATATTGGTCAACGGCTTTGTCATCGTCTTGGAAGTAGGCGTAGCATGTCAGACACGAGATTGTCATCGTTAAAAAACTGTAAACATGCCATAGTGTAGAGCTCTGTGTTGTTGTGTTGTCTTCTGTAAAGCTATATAGGCACATTCAATTGAGAAATTCGAAGATAGTATCCGAGGCTTTAGCCCATGGACCTGGTGATGATTAAATACAATGTATAGGTTTAGCTATGAGGGGTTCTCTGGTATGCATCATTAATTTTTATTTATGACATTTTTTAAACAGAATAATTTCAAATGTAAACAAATATAATGTTAAATAAAGAAAAAAGTTTGAAAATATGCTTATGGACAAAAAATACACTTTGGACAAAAATAAAATATATAGCCGTAGGTTTAATTGGATTCAAATCTTACTGACACTTAAAATGTTTGCGTATTGGAAGATCTAGTGAGATTTTGAATTTTTGATCAAACGACCAATAATATGTAGGCCACTGTTTAGATGATAACGAGTAAGACCAATCTGAGTGGGAATAACAATGTGATTGGAACTTAATGCAATATATTACCTACTGAAAAGGTCTAGAAAGGAACTAAGCTTGGAGTCAAACGCTCAGTAGTGAATGTTTTACTGCTAAAAATACATTTCTAGTCAAAGTTTGGGTTTTAATGATAATTAAAATGGAGATTACCAATTTGAAAATTTAAAAATAGGAAAAACAATATCATATTACGAGAAGGTCTGGTGTGGGGTTGAGTTTGTGGTAAAACAAATGTGAAGGCCGCCGTTACAGAACATAGTACATTTACGTCCGTAGTTTGGTTTGAAGATGATAAATTGAATTAGAGATGACTAATTTGACTGGAATGTGGTGCAATCTTAGATTATGATGCCTGACATGGAATTTCCTCAGGGGCTAGGTGGTCAACTATCAGGGTCACTGTTGCTAAAAATAGACAGTAATTTCCATTGTTAAGTTTGGTTTCTTGATGGTAGCTCGTGTAAGACATGTCCAATTTGTTGAATATTTTATGATTTTAGTGATCCTAGTATGTGATTGCTGGAGGTCTGTATCAATGAAGCTTGTGTTTTTGTTCAAATGATCAACAACGAAGGACAATACTGCTGATAATACTAGAAGATAGTTATAGACATTGCTTTGGTTTCCGGGCGCAGTTGTACATCTGGACCCAGTTAATGCACAATGGTTTTTATGTTAAATAGATTAATTCTAAGATAAAATTAATTAGTGTAAATTATGAGTTAACTCGTAGCTACCTTACAATATAACAACTTGAGCTTTTTGCCACATAATTAGTTAACTTTATGTTAAAATTCAAGTTTGATTAGTCGCAAATGCATTGTGCAACTGTGTCCTGTTAATTAAAATAACCAGGGTTTAAATATAAAACTTCCATTTAAACATGGTAGCAAGCCTAAAGCTATTTGAATATTTTCAATATTTAACCAAAAGGTTCAATTTATCTAAATTGTTTAGAAAAAATGTAATAACTCAAGGTTTTATTTCAATCCTTTATAACATTTAACAAAGGATTAATTTGTAGTTGGTACCTGTATAGTTACTTTTGTTTCCCCCCAACAGGAATTCCGAAAAATGAACGAATTTGTCCCTTATGTGTAAGAGGTGTTGAAATTAACTTAATTAATCATATATTTGCACATATCATGAAATCTAAATTTATACCAAAATACTACTATGAATCCAAATATTGTCAAAACCAAAGGTTTGTTTTATTTTTGTAATACCTGGGTGTTCGCAAATACATGTATTTCAAGTTTTCTTTAAAAAAACTCGAAAGTTTTCGTTAACAGGAGCATAATTAATCATATATTTGCACATATCATGAAGTCTGAATTTATACCAAAATACTACTACATTGTATATACATCCAAATATTGTCAAAACCAAAGGTTTGTTTTATTTTTGTAATACCCGGATGTTCGCAAATATTTCAAGTTTTCTTGAAAACTCGAGTTTTTTTTAACAGGAGCATATATACTAAATGTGGTATTTGTAAGAGTTATATAGAAAGAAATCACAGCTATATCGTTCATGTTGAGATATATCTCTGCCATGTACTTATATATTATGTTGTATATGGGCCTCTTGTTACACAAGTGTGTCCTAGTCAGTGCATAAAAAAGACATTTCTATGGATCATTCTCATTGTACTATATACAGTTCCTGAACATATTCACATTTGTTGTGAAATCAACAACGTTGGACAGTTTTCACAATCAGCTCAAATCCATTATTACAAAAAGTGGTCCGTTAGACATATACATACGGTCCACAATACTCAAACCTAGGAATAATCTTTCCTATGACATTGATGATGGATTCTAATATTATTAACGTCCTAGAACTGATCCAGTTTTTGTTAATCAAATTGGGTTACAAATCCAATTGACAAAAATCCGATACTACCGCCAATCGTCCTTTTGAACTTTTTTTTCTTTTTTTTTGGGGGGGGGGGGGTATTTTAAAATTGCATTTTTTATTATTAATGAGGTTTTCTTGCAACCCTCATTCACTTTAATGTTCTATTTGCAATCATTAATTAGTTATCTGTCTGTCACTAACATACAGAATAAAGAAATATCGTTGCCATAATATCTTTAAATTATGTGTACAGATATATCTATCACTGATATATAATTACGACTTTCAGTGATTACAGATAAGAATTTATATGATAAAAAGCAGTAAAACTTGTCTTCTGTCATTTGACCCTTGCAAGCATCAGAACACATATACACCTACACAAGCAATAACATTACAGCAGAAGGCAAAGAAGGAAGATTAAAATAACAACAAAAACATACAAACAGGTCACAAGCAAAATTCTAATGCGACATGTACTGCAATGCTGATTAACTGGAATTCACAGAAAGATACCACATCTGCAGAGTTTATATACAGCTAATAGGCCTAGTGAACATTAACCTCTAAAAACATATTTGAAGGCATTTGGCTAACGGCGGAAAGAAAAGGGTATTTAAGATACTGGCGTTTTCTGCCTTACATGTAGTTCTCGAATGCAACGACCCTGGGTCTTAGGTTTATGAGAAATAATATACATGTATTTTTTCTTGCAAAAGTCTGTATACTTAAAGATGTGGAACAAGGTTGTTTAACGCGAATGATGCAAATGCTTCTATTGGATATTCAAGACCATGGCAATACAGAACTATGAAGATATTAATGGCTACTTTGGTACGAGTTGATGTTTTATCCCAGTAACTTTTCTCGAGCGTAAACACGAGTGACACAAACATCACTAAGGATCAGTGAAGTGATAGTGATGTTATTACACATGTACTTACAAATGTGACTATTTGTCTATACATGTACAAATGTATTTGTAGAAACTATAAAACCATCAGTTCTGGTAAGTGAGGTACAAGTGTCAATACTACTAGATAGGTCAAATGGAAATTTTGTTGTCATAGCACGAGGCCCCTCGATTGCGATTTATGTAATAAAAAATGTTTTATTTAAATGGAAAGTCACCGTTTGCCGGTGAAGGGCGACGATATTTGCCTATGCTCGCCAGATGGCCGTAGAGCAGAGAGGGGTTTTAACGTGACGACACCAACTTTGACACGGAATCTTGTTTTTTACTGTCTCTTCCACAAAACTGCATGGCATTTATATAGGACATCAACTGTCCAGCTGAGTCTTGGCATCCGAAGAAGAGTTGCTGTTATTTCTGTAAACATCTACTCCATGTCAATGACATTGCTGGCAAATATTCCTACTGCAGTCATAATTACGGTCCTCACAATACTGTAATTATACAGATGTACCCCTGAACAGAACCTTCATTTTACATTGAACGACATTGTTCCATCTATCTAATTTAGCTACACAGGTCAGTCTGCAAAATAAGCATCGTGTTGGGTTTTTTAGCATTCATAGAGCTAGGGCAAGAGGGAGTCCTCTCTCTTTCTTAGGAAAATGCCTTTCCAAATGTTCTTGATGTAACCAAAGCTTCTTTGTCAAATTTAAAGCCCATATTTGGCCATTTATCAAATGGCAAATCATGTTTTTTGCATCTCCAAGTTTACGTTGAAATACATTTGTATGCATGTATATTTATTTCATATTTGTAATGGCAAACAGTTTACAGTTTGGAATAATTACACACACACCTACACACACACCTACACACACACACACACCTACACACACACACACACACACACACACACACACATGTACGTGGTTTTTGAATAACATAGCGACCGGATACATTGTTGTAAATGGGAAAATGAGTCATTTCCTAGAATTAACTTAGTTTTGACTTGGACTTTACAATACTACACTGTGAGTGATTAGCTACAAACACGAGTTGACTAAAAAAAATTTCATTTTAGAGTTACCGCAATCACAAACCTCACCAAGAGCTAGTTTATAATTAAAATTAATAGCGAATAAAACTATTATGCAACTGGATCTAGAGGTTGATTTCCCATGGACTTATCGCCGCAACTTTGTTAAAATTTTTGGAATCACCGTAAGATTGCTGATAATTCAGTAAAATCATGCTACATTTTTTGAAATATTCAAAAGGTGAAACTATTAGGGCGCCCTGGTGGTGATCGGGGCGTTTCTATGAAGCTTCCGCAGCGTGCATAAGTGTTACCATGGCGTTAGAAGTAAGTGATAGACTGCGCTTCTGCTACACGCTCAGATAGTGCTACAGTACGTGTAATTGTCACTTCCATTCTGCATTTTTAGATCATCTGAGCCAAAGGCTCTTGGTGACCTAAAGCGTCCGTCGTCTGTTGTTAACTTTTCACATTTCCCACGTCTTCTCAAGAGCCACTAGTCAGATCTCAACCAAACTAGGTGGAAAGGTGTGTGGGCAAAAGAGGGCTAGCTCCTCTAAGGATCTCAAAAGTGGCAAAAGGGTGATCAAATGGAACTGTTGAATGTACTACGTAATCCCAGATAGCTTTTGTGCGGGACTCTATTATTTCCAATAGTGATGGGACGACACAAGAAGACGATATCCCGCGCAAAGTCATTTTAGCGGGAAGAGATACGATCCTTCACTACTGGAGATACTAGTCCCGCACAAACGTTATGGGGCATCAAGTGGTACATGAAACAGTTCCAATGGGTATATCTTTCAAAAATGTGAACCAGTAATCAGATTTCTTTCAAATTTAGACAACTTAATTGTGAAGTCAATGTCTTCAAAGTTTGCGAATGAAAATTCAATCCAATGATACCAAGAGGGCAATCAAAAATGCAAAAATCCAAAGGCAGACGAAACCATGGCCAAAACAGAAAGAGACAATACAAACAGCAATTAAACAGCAAGACGTGTAAAACCAAAAATATAGAGGAACACGAACCCAACCAAATACCGGGGAAGGGGGGGATCAGGTGCTTCGGAAGGGTAAACAACTCCTGTTCCGCGCGCGGTATCCGTCGTGTCACATATTTTCGAATACAAGAGTAAGTTACAATCGGTGATGGCCATAAACGACAAAAAAGGTCGGGATTAGGTATGCGACAAGGAGAGATAGGCAATACTTTGTGTGTCAAGGGACCACGTACATTTTGTATTATCTTAAGGAATTTGTTTATTAAGACAAAATATCAGAAATTATTGAACTGTAAATCTATAGTTACTGTTGCATAATTATAGAGAACGATGAGTTCTATCATCGGGGAAAGTGCCAAGACCATTGAGTCAAAGTCATTTGAAATATCAAAATTTTAGTAAAAGCCAAATATCTAAGAAATAATTGAGCTTTCAGAATATGGTATCGTTGCATAATTGTGAAAAGCGATGAGTTCTACGATCATGGGAAGTTTTAAGGTCACAGGGTCAAAGGTCGAGATCAGATAGGTAATTGAAATTGTAAAAGTCAAACATTTCAGATACAATCGGATGTCCAGTATAAGGTTACTGTTGCATAACTGTGCAGAGCGCTGAGTTCTACCTCCATCGAAAGTTTTAGGGTGGCTGGTCACAAAACAGGCAGTCAAGGTCACAAAACAATTTGAAATTTTGATAACCAAATATCTCAAAACAGTCGGATTTCCGATATATGGTTACATAGCATTATCGCGGAGAGTGATGAGTTATACCATCATGAAAAGTTTCAAGGTCGTTGGGTCGAGGGCCAAGGTCACAGAGCGATTTGAAAATTTTAAAGCCAATTACCTCAGAAACTTATTTTTGCATATTTGTAGAGAGCGATGAATTCTTTCGTAGTGGAAATTTTCGAGGCCGTCGGGTAAAAAGTCAAGGTCACAGATCAACTAGAATATTTCAAAGCTATATATATCTCAGAAATTATTGGATTTAACATAGCATGTTTGTAGAGAGTGATGAGTCCTTCCAAAGGAGAAGGTAACTCAGCAATTTGAAATTTCCAAAGACATAGACGTCTCAGTGGGTTGCGGTAGTGGTTTCCTGTGGTTTGATGAGTCGACAAAGCTGATGTTGCTACATTAAGGACCCACTATTGTCCTTGTACAAATGTCGAGCAAGTTCCAAAATCTAAAGCTCTTCAGCATTTCGCCGGTATTCGTTGGTGTCCCGACTGAAAAGTCCTCGTATAGGGCAACAACATGTCGAATATCTTTGAAGGTGAATGTAGTCTATGAAATTCGCACTGTTAATTTGTCTTTAACTATGTTTGTGATGCCATTAGCTATAGAGGATGTATGTAATAAGGAGTTTCATCTGAAGAGAAAGAAAGATAACTCTTATGTGTTTTGTAACTCGATACGACCATACGTCTATGATACGACATAGAATGGAAAGAACGATAACTCCTTTACAGGATGAGATTGAAAAATAACCGGAATTGGGGTTCATATGTAACAGCTGTTGCTGTTGTTTTTAAACATTCCACTCAAGATTGTCTCACGTATTTTCAGACGCCATCGGATATCGACAAAGGGTTTTAAGTCTCATCCCCAATAGGCCCTACCAGCAGTGAGGGACCTTTTCCATGTCTCCCCACGGCCAGAAATGTTTAAAAACGCCAAAAAAGTTTTGTTTGAGCGCGAATCAGAAAAAAGCCCCATCAAAAGCGCCAGCTAATTTTCATCATTTCCCGAATTTCGCCTTCATTTAGCATAGCCTACTTTGATGTGATGACAAACTTCAATCTTCATTCACTGCTTATTTAATTATTGTAATAATTCTATGCTAGGCCCTATTTGATTTTAAATTTTTCTCCATGACTTTGACCCAATGACCTCTACAAATACAGTATGTACGTAATAGTAACTTTATATCGAAAATCCAATAGTTTTAGATATATCAACGAGATTCAATGAAATTAAAACTCTCTATGAATGTAGAACTCGCGTTCTCTCTACAAATATACCACAGCAACTACATGATATAGGCCCTACATAATAAAAATTCAAGTTTCTAAGCTAGGCCTATTTGGCTTTTCTTTTTGTTTTGTTTCCGTGACCTTTTGCCCTATGACTTTAAACTTTTTATGGTTATAGAAAACTCTACAAAATTAATATGTAACGTAACTATACATTAAAAGGTCCTGATCTATATGCCTTTGGAAATTTCAAATTTCTGACGTCTTGACCTTTGACCCAATGACCTTGAAACTTCCATAATTAAAGATCTCTTCCCTTCCTTCAAATATCAGTGTAACGTAACTATATATTGGAAACCCGATAGTTTCTGAGATATTCAGATACCCACCATCTGTATGTAGTCTTCCGTAATCTCATTATTATGGTGGTTATCTATCAAACACTTTACCAATTCATGATCATTAGGCCTACAAGTCATTCTCATCTTCCGATGGCCGCGCGCATATAAATAAAAAAAAAAACCACAACACATGAAGACGATTTGCACCTACCACTCGCAACGAGAGTATTTTAGCTTTTTAAAATGTAATCTAAGGTTCCAAAAATGTTGTGGATAAAGAAAAAGCATAATTACCCAATGTTGCTCTATACACTGGCCAGGACTAATATAAACAGCTCGTTTCCCTTGTTGACATATAATTGAGATGTTGCATTCGTTGTCGTGAAGCTGACCTGAACTATCACAACGGAACGAGGAAGTTTTTTTTTATATCCACAGCACAGTGTATTAAAATAGAAGCCTACAAATTAACTTCATTACTCATACAACAGATTTCTTATGTGATGATTTCGATCTGATCTATCTCATAATTTTATATAATCTGTAGACGAAGGAACTTGGATGGGACACTTTTTGACAATAACACTCGACAAAAAGTTCCAGTTTGATGCGAAAATGATATACATAATTGGTTGAACGATGAAATTAGTAATATATACATGTATTTTTTTTTTAAACTTTATTGAATAATCCAGTCATAAAAAAAGTCCCTCATTTCAATTTCGGGCGCCTTACACATTCGACATATATGTATATTATTTTGAATTTGGATCCATCCCCCTTTTATCTTGCACTCTATACCACTGCAATAGGGAGTTTAATTTCAATGTAATTGATCGCACTGGTATATGTACAATGTACTCTTCCTCATTGGTTTTGCCAATAAAATAATAGCATGGAAACGAAGTAGCTGATTGATTTATATGCTCAAGTGTTCGATTTTGGGTTAAGAATGATATAAGCCACGGTTTCAAGTTCTAAATGACTAAAGAAGACACATAAAGATCTAATGATCGCAGACTGAGGGATCAAATCCCTAGACTTTAATGGACCCTAAATGCTGAACATAGGCCAAAAGTCGAAGCTCTTTACGAGCATTTGGTGATGTCTCCATACAAGTAAATGATTCTGCAGTTGGACATCAAGTAAAAAACAACCGAGTTTTCTGACAATGGTACAAAGAATTTGTACTTTTACCAATGTATCAAGACTAGTATCTCATTTTAACTGATAGTTGTATCTATGTACTACAGATAATGTCGGGGCCTCCATGGCCGAGTGGTTAGCGTGTTTGACTTCGAATCGAAGGGTCCGGGGTTCGATTCCCGCAGCGCCACTCCGCGGTTGGCTGCCACTGTCTTTCGGATGAGCCAGTAAAAACCGAGGTCCTGTGTCACACTAGGTGATGACACGTTAAAGAACCCTCCTGCTCTATGGCAATAAGTGCCGTGCATAGGCAATATTTGTAGCACTTCACCAGCACTCGGTGACGTCTCCATATGAGTGAAATATTCTTGAGTGGGACATTAAGCAACAACAGATAATGTCCAACAAGTAAAAGAATTAACCTGAAGTCTCCTTATTTGGCATACATACAAAATAACACGTTCTGTCCACATCATTAGTACATGTAAATATTTGACACTTCTTTGGAGATTTGTATTCATGAATTTACAGGCAAATTTTTAGCACTTGCTCCATTTCAGGAAGGGAGGTGTGCGAAGTTGATGTGTCAGTCTCAGAATCATGACAAACTCAAGCATATGTGTACAGTTGCATTTTACTTTATTCATATAATTGCTGTAACTTTAAATAACATAACAATCAAATCTCACCCCTATCAACCATCTTCCATACCTCTGGATACTCAGTCCAGAACGTAGTTTTACACCCAACATACTTTATGCTCTGCCTGCTCACTATACACACAGTCCAGAACAAAGTTTTACACCCACCATACTTTATGCTCTGCCTACTCACTTTACACACAGTCCAGAACAAAGTTTTACACCCAACATACTTAATGCTCTGCCTACTCACTTTACACACAGTCCAGGACATAGTTTTACACCCATCATACTTTATGCTCTGCCTGCTCACTATACACACAGTCCAGAACATAGTTTTACACCCACCATACTTTATGCTCTGCCTGCTCACTATACACACAGTCCAGAACAAAGTTTTACACCCACCATACTTTATGCTCTGCCTGCTCACTTTACACAAAGTCCAGGACAAAGTTTTACACCCATCATACTTTATGCTCTGCCTGTTCACTTTACACACAGTCCAGAACAAAGTTTTACACCCACCATACTTTATGCTCTGCCTACTCACTATACACACAGTCCAGAACAAAGTTTTACATCAATCATACTTCTATGCTTTGTCTGCTGACTATAGTTAGTCACAGTCCAGACCATAGTTTTGCACCCACCATTCTACACATTCTGTCTACTTTTTAAATATTTGATACAGAACATGGTTTTACATCTTTCAAACATCACAATCTGCCAACTTACTATTCAGTCCATCAATTCTTAGTTTAGGTATCAAATACTACATCAGTTCATGTAAAACATTCATTAAAATGCCCTAACCAATACCAATATACAGTTTCATCACCAAAGCTAAAAAATCTTAAATACTAAATACAAAATACATAGTCATTTTCCTTTTATTTGAAAAAAACAAATTTACCAAAATAGCAAATGGTGTTAAAATACATTGATAAATCTCTGTCAATGAACTTATAGAAAGAGCAATTAATACCAAGTATGCTGGTCTACTACAATATACTACATCCAGAGAAATTACACAGACCATTCTCAAAACCTCTAATGCAAGGCTTGAAAATAGCATTGGCTAGAGAATAATCTGTATGGTCAGTGGATTTCTAGCCTGACCTGACCTGTTGTCCAGGAGGCATCTATAAAATTGACCATTTTTGTCTCATGACTTCCCTTAGATTTGCATGTAGGTCAGTAGAAGTTTGGAATCATATGGCATACATATTTTTTCTACTGATCCAGTGGGTTGTCTTGCAGTTAATTTGAGGCTCTGTTATGTTTATCACATGTGACCAGTATCTTCTTGCTTACATTTCTAATACATTGTATATGACTTGATTGTGGGATCACCATGAAATAACATACAGCGCATCTGTGTCATTGTGAAAACTTGACAACTCAGAAGTATAAACAAAAACAATAAGTTTTGCAAGCTAATGAAGTTTGACCTTAGCAGATAAAATCTTTTACAATATCTGTGCTAATGAATAACAAGGAATGAATGACTTGTGAATTTGGAGTGAAATCAACTCTCTGGATAATAAGGTACAATAAAACCTGTCATGAGAAATATCCCATTCTGACATTACAATAATATCTTTCAAGACAGGAGTTTTTTTATTTGTTTTTTGTTTTTATAGTAGTCACTTCACTGTATGGATATATAACAACCAGAAAAATTGATGTAAGTCTATATAGATTCAAAACTTTTTGTAACCCCTCAATTAATTACACTTCTTCAATCACAGCTGTGTGATAATATCCCTCCATAAAATGTTGTATGGAGACATTACTTTAAGCCCAGGATGTGTTTCACTCTTGACCCATGCTCAGCACTTACGGCCTTCGAGTAGTGAGGGGTATTTAACGTGTGACGGGAATTCAAAGATCATTCTCAGCTAAACTAGAGGAGAAGATAAGGTCTGCTATCAGGGATGTTCTGATAGGTACTAAAATATCATATTTGTTAAAAGTGAGTTATTTAGTTCAACTAAGTACCACTAATAGGGCAAGAAAATGCATTATATGAACTGTGTTATCTATTTTCAATACACTTCATGAAAACAATGCAAATGGCAAATAAAGAGGTTAAGACTAAGAGTTTAGGGGAAATATGAGAGAGTTTTCTTGTATAAATGCAGGAAAAGAGAACTACATAAACTAAACAAGTTCTACACCTAATATATCTAAATGCTTAAGATGAAAAACAAATGAAAAAATTAAAAATACAAAGAAACTAGAATCAAATATAACATGTACAAAGAAACTGAGCTGTAAAAAAGTCAAAGTAATAGACATTTGAGGTACAATGCAGATATAAATATCATTCATTATTAGCCTTGTGTGGTTTGTAGTTTATCACCTGTGTTTGTCTGTAAGCTGAGACTTGTCTGCTAATCTTAATGTTTTCTTTTTCAGTAGCAAATTCTTTTTCACCAATACAGATGTCATTGTTTACAAAGACATATTAAATCTTATACACATGGCAAAAGCCCACAAAAACCAAATGGATAACTGATCCTCTGTCCAGGAGGCCAAAATAGCCTTGTGGTTAGCATGTCTGTCCTATAACCTAGAAGTCCCAGGTTCGAATCTGAGCACACTGCGGTTGGCTGTCCCTGTCTTTCGGATAAGACAGTAAAAACCGAGGTCCTGTGTCAAAGGTGTTAACACATCAAAGAACCCTCCTGCTCTATGGCATCAAGTGCTGAACATAGGCAAACTTTGTTGCACTTCATCAGCATATGATGGCATCTCCATATACAGTGGAGTTGGTCTATAAGGAAGTCGAAGGAGATTTTATTCCTCTTTGTTATAGCACTGAATTTGCTTTAACCCAATTGGTTATAGACAGACTCTACTGTATGCAAAAGATTCTTGAGTGGGACGTTAAATTACAATACAATACAATGATCCTTGTCTACACGTTATCTGAATATCTGTGATCAGTTTGTAATATCACTAGTAAATGCTATTTTTTTTTATAAATTCACAGACCTCGAATCAGGTCATGTATCACTACATTACTTTTTGCCCCAAATATAAGAATAAAGATTTTGTAGGGGATTTTGTTTCAGTTTGTTATATCAATGAATTCATAGAAGACCAAATCTAGTATATGTCTACACTTGTGTTGTGTATTCAGAACTACAGACAATTCTTTATACATCTAAACAACTGTATTTATCCTATAGTATTACACAATACAAGTAGAAATCTCAATTCTAGAAACCTATAAGAATGATCAGATGTGTGACAATAAACAAGCTTAGTACTGTTAGATGATTCTTAACATGGATCACTTTGAAACAAAAGTCATTTCTATATACGTATAAATTTTACTTAAAAAAAAAAGAGTAAAATAAAAAACAAACATTGATCTACATAAAAGAAAAGTTAACAACAATCTAGCTATCACATACTATTTTGTAACCTAGCTACATTCATTTGAATGTAAAATATAAGGGTAATTCTAAAAACTAGAAGCTCTTAAGCCCAAATTGCCCACCTGACAATGAAAACACACCTATGTCAAAATAGCTCATATGGTCATTTTGGCCAGGTAAACTGAACATGTTCATATCACAGAATTAACATTACTGAACCTGCACATTTCCTCCAATGATAAATTAATGATCTGAATGATTCTTATATGACAAACACAAGTTGATCTATAAACAAATAATCCAAAAAAGTTGAAACAAAATAATTCTTGAATTTCACAAAAGTTGAACCATATATGATTAGAATGATTAATAAATGATACACACAAGTTGAACTATGAATGATTAGAATGATGCTTGAATGATTTCACACAAACTGGATCATGTCCCATACGGGGTGCTCTATCACTGACTCTCAGCACTGGTGGTTGTTACACAATACCTAACTGATACATCATTCAACATGTAGAATTGCACATTAGGAGAAGTTCTGTATTCAGCGATACGACTCACATATTTCAACATTTCTGTTGTAAACAAAAATAGAAACCTTCTTCTTTCCAACCCAAGGTTTCCTGATACTGTTTGTGGTAACAGAAGCTTAAATGAACATGTAATTATATTGATATTTTAATA
Source organism: Pinna nobilis (assembly GCA_016161895.1). Classification (NCBI taxonomy): domain Eukaryota; kingdom Metazoa; phylum Mollusca; class Bivalvia; order Pterioida; family Pinnidae; genus Pinna; species Pinna nobilis. The sequence continues at coordinate 15,390 of JACSZP010002812.1, read as the reverse complement.
AATATTTATCAACATGAATACTGACTTGACAATTATATGATTGGAGTGATTTTTTTAAGAACAACTTCACAGAATAATAATAATTATCAATGAAATTTCTTATTAAAAGTTGGCTCAATAGTAATCGACTTAAACTCATAACTCTGCAACTGTGCAAAAAAAAATAGCATAATTTAATTTAAAGTCAATTTTAAGCTACAGAATCAAATATAATCTCAGTTTTTGTATAAATTATGTGCAGCTGACACATTGATTCTGGATACATAAAAAAACCCAAGCATAATGAAGTGTCGCTTAAATATATAAATAGGTGTTGCTTAAATATATAACCAAGTGTAATTTATCACAATAAACAAACTTAACTGCGTATTAACCAAGCAGAGTTATTATCCAGGAATTGTTTGTTCATTTTCTTCTCCTCTTCTACTTTCATATTCTGATCAGAAGATGATGAAGACAATAGCCATTTTTCGTTATCACTGATGACCTTAGGTTCATTCATAACCTTTGACTTCTTGACCTGATCATCATTATCTTTATCATTGTTGCTTAGCAGCCAGGATTCTGCAGATGTTGGAGCATTGTATTCCCACTTCGGCATATCGTGCTGTATCACACTTGTTGATAAGGACTGTACACTACCTGCTTTCAGCCATGCTTTACTGTCCTGATTAATGTGATCAAAGGACACTGCATCTCTCTCATTACTTGACTTATCAGTTTTTACCTCATTATTCCGCAGCCAATTAGATGATGCTGACGTTAAGATGTGGTCAAACATGTGGCACTTCAGTGGCCTAACTTCTTCAGCATTTTTTCCTCCATTCAAAAGCCAGGTCTTCTTGTCTGGTTTTCCAAGATAAACCTCAAATCCTTTACAAACTTGACTACAGTCAGCACGTGCCGAGCAATTCTCTTGTAGATACATGGAAAGGCAATTTGGTTTGCTGATACATTCTCCAATACCTGAAATAAACATACACTGATGGATATTGGCTAACCAAAATCAAATCAAACACCTTCACAACCAAGCAAATAGACCAAATGAAATAACAAAATTGTTTTAAGGAATAACATTCTAATAAAAAAAATTTCAACACAATGCAAAATAAAAACTAACTAAAAATTTGAAGTCTGAAAACTAAGCAAATTCAAAGAGTTCAGTATGTTCCATGTCAGTACTGTAGTAAAACATGGGCAACACTCATATTCAACACACAGAGGTAAAATACTGAACGTTTTTACTTAAAGCCCTTGATAAAAAAATCTTTCAATCAAATGGATATATCATCAAATGACGACAAAGGGCTTGAAATTATACTTGGAATTTAAGGCTATTGAGCAGTGAAGAATCACTAACATCATATTCACATCTACCATGAAAAAAGCTTTCTGCTTTCACTATCTAATCTTACGGACAGAAAAAATTGTCATATCCCACTGAGACTAAAACCCTAGACTCCAAAGTTCAAATGTCAACACTCTACAGGGGCCTCCTTGGCCGAGTGGTAAGCGTGTTCAACTTCGAATCGAAGGATTCGGGGGTCAATTCCTGCAGCGCCACTCTACGGTTGGCAATCCCTGTCTTTTGGATACGACAGTAAAAAGGTCCTGTGTCACAGTAGGTGTTGGCACATTAAAGAACCCTCCCTGCTCTATGTCCAGCAGTGCCGAGCATAGGCAAAATTTGTCGCCCTTCAGCAGCATACGGTCACGTCTTCAAACGAGTGAAATATTCTTGAGTGGGACGTTAAACAACATTACAATACAATGAGCCCTCAACACAGTAATGTACAATATCGACATTTAAGTATGATGACAGAATGTCGAATATATGATCATACCAGAGCATGGTTCATTTGCTTTACACAGCCACTTGATGTCATCTTTGGTACTTCTAGGTTCAGTTTTCAGCCACATTGATTTTGTTTCACAGAGGCCCAAATTCTCTATATCAACACCACTGCCCATCTTACACTTCTCTGAGCAAGATCCCACTTTATTTTCCTGTAAAAAATATATATATATGATGATAATGTGGGACCGACATGTTTCAATGAACATACTTCTTTCTTGGTCTCATCTTAGAGACAGGAAAAGCCATCAAACTCTGCTGCATGGATTCAAACCCACCACTTCACAATCAGAAGGTGACCATGCTAATACAGAGCCATAATGGCTCTTCATCTATACCTATAAATATGTAGGTATATAGGTAGAAAATGAAAGTATCATGTAGTATTAAACTTTGATTTATATCAGTATGTACTGAATCTTAAACAAATAAGATAAGTAATATTGCTTTTTTTCCAAAGTTGGAATCCGTATAGGTAAAGTTCACTATAACCATTCAAATCTATGTGGAGACAGTTCACAATCACTAAAAACTAATTAGCTTTTCATTATGAAAATATAATGAAGAAACATAAGCACATGGCAACAATTTACTAAACTCACAGTGCAGTTTGTGCTAGCAAGCCATTTTGATTTTTCCATTGCTTGAGTAGCGAAGTAATGTTCAAAGACATCGTAAGCATTGTTGTTTGTGTAAGGTCTGTGGTTACTGTTGTCTGTCATCAGCCATTGGCTGGACTTGTTCTCATACTGCTGCAAATCGGGTGCCGAATGTGAAGAGGGCAGGACAAATGTATCAGGAATTTCTATATCATCTAAAACCTCAGAACCTGTAATGAACAAAAGACAATCATCGTTATTTGTATTCCTGAAACATTTTGTCATAAGAGTAAATAAGTTATAAAGGACTTCACCTTTTGAGTAAGATAATTGTTTTGGGACCGATGGACACATCTGCATAATCTTGATAAGTTCCTTTTCACAATGTACCTTTTATCTTATTAATAAACATACCAAAACAGCTTACCATTGTTATAAAGCCTATTCATTACCTGTAGTTACAATCTATATTTTTCATTTTCTTGTCATTACCATATTGACTTTCCATGGTCTAATATGTTCAAGTACTTGGTCATTTCACATTCATTTATCACTAATAATCTCCCCAAAAGATGAGGTAAATACCTGATTAAAGTGTTGTATATGACGAAGGGTTAACCTAGATGCATGTCAAACATACCTATAGAACTGGATTTTTCTACAATTTCAAAATCGTCCTCATCTTCTAGATCATGTGTGATCTGTTTCAGCCAGCTCTTGGTGCTAGCATTTGTCAAGTTGGTATTGAATGCAGGCATACTGCTGCTGCTGGACAGTCCATCGGACATAATGGAATTCAATTTGCTGTTTGTAGTATGGACAGATGTAACATTATCCTTCATTGGTATGGTTTTACTGGACAACTTCAGCCAATCAGAGGTCTGGTCACTCAAAACAGGGAGAGAGATCTTAGGACTTATGACAGAGGTTACAGTTGTTGTTGAAGGCCGGGCCAACCAATCCTCACTGCACAATGACAACTTTGGAACCAATACATCAATCTGTAAATACAAGTCATGACAATATTAAATAGAGCTGAGCCAACCCTGAACTATCCTACAAATTAGTCTGAAAGTGTGCAAAGACAAAAAGAGCTGAGCCAACTCTGGACTATCCTACAAATAAGTTTGCAAGTGTGCAAAGACAAAAAGAGCTGAGCCAACCCTGAACTATCCTACAAATAAGTCTGAAAGTGTGCAAAGACAAAAAGAGCTGAGCCAACCCTGAACTATCCTACAAATAAGTCTGAAAGTGTGCAAAGACAAATAGAGCTGAACCAGCTCTGACTAAATGGCAAATAAGTCTAAAAGTGTGCAACCTATCAGGCAGATTTTAAAATGATTGAAGTGAAATAAATTTGTTTTGTTGTTTAAAGTCTCACTCAAACAGCTATTGATCAGAATGGTTTTAGTTCCCACAGAAATTTTTAAGCTACAACAGTATCCTAAATACTTAAATATTTATATAATAATGGCCAACACACTACGGAAATTCTGTTCCCAACAAATTTGGTTTGTAAAATGAAGTATTCAGATTAACAGCATCCAGATTAAGAAGGATTGACACAACAAATACCTGTATCTCATTCCATTACATACTTGGCATTTTAATGCTGCTATGTTCCACCATATGTAAAAGTCTAACCTAATACTAGATCATGGATCATGGAGACTACTGATTTATATTTCACCAATACCATTCATTTGTACACCTGAATGCGGCTAAAATCTGTAAGATACAGATCAAAGAGGCTCTTATGTTCTTACAAAGCCATACTAATGAGGCACTAGGGGTGATCAAGTTTCCCAAGGGATACATGTCACCACTAATGTACTAGAACTAAAATCTTGACATAACAAGTACATTTGAAAACAAGGACACTTATGTTCAGTCAACTTTGCTTATAACAAATGCATCGGGACTGATGAAATAACTATCTTATATCAGAATTCTGTTGTTTCAGGTTTTACATTGAAGGTAAACACAAGGAACTGGGAGATTTTTGTTCGTTATTTGGTGTTTCTGCCTTCGCTATCTCCAAGGTTTAGATGAGAACAGATATACATGTATAGTTATACATGTAACTAGAGCTATACCAACAGGAAATCCTAATAAATTCCTTCCTGCTATGTAATCAATACACAAACTACAGTGTTGTATACCTACTCTTAAAAGTGCAAGGCAATGACTCATCTTGAAACCTCTGAACAAATCACATGACATTTTTCTCCCACAAAATTCCGGATAGTGTAGACATATATAAGCATGTGTTAAGCCCAAACTGGTGAAAACATACATGTAAATTGGACTCGGTAGTAGTTTATAGTATGGTTGTCCATGAAATGCATCACAAGTAAAATTTGTACATAGAGTAACCAGTAACTCACACTAACTGTGTTAATTATTGCTAGATATGTCATGAAATAAGGTGTTGGGAGAGAAAAATAGAGTTGAAGAAGAGAAAAAAGTTTAATTGACCAACTTCTCCAGTCCTCCAGATAAGCCAGTAAAAAAATAAAAAGACAAGGTCCCATGTCACAGTAGGCATACATGTAGGTACATCAAAGTACCATTACTGCCAAATGGCCTGAAGTGATGAGCATAGGCCATATTTGTAGCCCTTCAACATCACATGGTGACATTTCCATAACAGTGAAAGGTTCTTGAGTGAGACATTAAACAACAAATCAACAATAACAGTTTAGTTGTTACTCAGTGTAACTTCAGTATATCCACTAGAATGAAAAAAACCCCATTATGCCTTATGTTTAGAAATAGTAAAATAATAAAATTGACATACACATGAGCTTGCTCCATTTGCACGGTTGATTTCCTCCACAGTTTTGTACAAAACATGGTGTTCAGCATCATCATAGTCTTCAAAGTGCCGTGGTAAACTTGTAGAGGGATTTCCTGGCTGAACAAATACACTGTGTGGCAAACCATTCACATCCACTTTTCCATAGCTATTGATGCTGTCTCTAAGCCCTGATGAATCAGCTCGGAAAGTGACATAAGAGTTCTCCTCTGGTTTAAGGTCACACATGTCAAACCTAGAATTAAAACAACAGAACATTACAGTTTGCAGGGCTTAGCATTCATAGTTACCCAAAGGCCAGTAAAAACATGGGCCAGTACAATTTGTAAGTACTTGCCTTTTGTAAGCAGTAAAATTTCAGTTTTTGAAGCATTATTTTATTTTCTAAGGAACAAGTAATTTGGATCAGTTACCTATTAAAAGGTCTGGTAAATTCTGATGATTGTTTGTCCTGTCTGACTTTGCATTATGCAGAAATCCTTATGTAGCTTCATATGAGGTTACTTTCTACCATGTTTGGTGGAAATCAGACAGCAGGTTCTCGGGAAGAAGTTGAAAATGAGAATCATAACAACTGATGACGAACAACAAGAGGCAAAATAGCCTTTGGCTTATGGTAACTACAGATCTGCTGGACCTCTTAAACCCTTTTGTACCCCGATTTACTTACATCAAACACAGCCTATTTGGCAAAAAGCCACACCACTGTGTTGACCTTGGTAAGACCAATGGACAAGTGTGGTATTTGAGTCCCGAGTGGGATGACCATATTATTAATAAGAAATACAACAACAACAACAAAAACTTTGTAACAAATAACTTTCTAATTCAGTCTTTTCAAATTGAAAACAACTTACTTTTCACATACTCTGTTGTCACACTGAGATCCAAGTTGAGCAACTCCAAGTTGTTTGTTAAGTCGAGTTTGCTGAACATGGAGAATTTCTTCCTTTGCACTTTGTAACAGCTCTACTTGATTTAATAACCAAACTTCACGGTTTCTCAGAGCTTCTAGGTGACGACTGATACTTGTCTGAATCTGAGACTTCACCTACACATAAAAATAAACAACAAACCGATTATAGATGAATGAATGTATATATACTTAGTGTTACCTGTGTTTATGGTATCTAATATCTGATTCCCAAACTTCATCTAAACATCAGGAACAGATGGGCAACTGGCATCAATTGACCAGTAAATGAAATAAATATGTTGTCTTCAATTCCTGTAATCCATATATCAATAGAAAGATAAAAGATTTCATTTTCTAAATATTTGCAGGTTTTATAGGTCGTTGGATACCTTTATTAAGAAATCTTGAGTTGAACTCATAATTATTCCTTAAATGAGCTAACCTCATTCTGTCGCTATTTCAATAATGCAGTACATGTATGTTATTTAACCTTAGAGGTGAAAGGGTACAATCTAATAATTATTAATGGCACTTCACTGCCTATCAGGTGACATGTTTATCTTCACACCAATATTTGTGTTTTACCTGCGCCTTAATTATTTACAAAGTTATAACACCTGAAGGCAGAGTATATATAAAATTAAAAAGAAGACATGCAAAGGGTCAATAAGAAAATATATAAATATAAATGCATGTTTCTTATTGCTGGCTTCACACTAGATAACAGAGGGAGGAGGATACATGTATATACTCTCATTAGAGGGTTCGGAGGGAGACTTCTTAAATGTAGAGGGAGACTTCATGTAGATAAGATATATATGACAATACACATCTAGTGAGGAGAACTTCCTTCAGTGATGTATATACATGTACAATTTAAAATGGACAAACAAACTGATGAGATGAAATTAAAGGTGATATTAAGGCAGTCCGATTGAAGCCCTGACTTAAGAAAGACAATAACCAGTGTCTATCAATATCTTGAGTAATTTCCCGTAGAATTAAAAAAGACAAAGATGATGTTGAGACAAACCTGAGCTGTATTTTGATGTAGCTGGTGCTTCACTCTGTCTATATCTCTGATGGCATTTTCTAACTGGGTGATGTGGTTCTGCATAGCTGTACCTTACTTCAGTAAAGTCCAAAAAACCTGAAATATCAAAGGAATACACTAAACTAGCACATTAACTTTTACTAAGGGTAATAAGAAGATCATTTTCTACATCTATGCTGTATAGGTATTATCATCCCAAACTCATCAAACATATGGATGGTGGCTAACCCTTCCATCTTTAAAGCTTAATCAAGAACTTGTGTAACAAAAAAGAAATTCATATCTTGTAGACTACCCTGGTGTTGTAGTAAGAGAAATAGCACAAGTTCACCATCCATCCATTTATAGTCAAACGGAGCACATGGCCATACATGTGTTGATGAATATATTGTTAATGGTTCTATCAAAATGCATTCAGAGCATTTACATGTAAATATACATACAGAAATAAAACAAAGCCATGGCTAACACCCATCAGTCAAAACATGTGAAAAGTAACTTTACTGCGAAACCTGACACTGACAAACAAGATATGTCACAAAAGACATTATCATTAAATCACAGTCTCTGTAAAAGCACATGGTAAAACATGTGAAAAACATGAAAAATATCCTTAAATTGCTACAACAACCATTTCACACTGAAAAAGATTTTTTAAATATAACATCAATAATTTTATCATCTCCTCTACAATTAAGACATTTTACTTTAACACTGCAATTTTAGCATGCTGAAACAAATAATTGTTTGGCTAGCAGAGTAGAGCTATACACATGTTCAAAGCTTTATAGCACTATAGAGGTACGTGTACTGATAGATAAGTGTAAAGTGCAGACAACTATAGGCCCTATGACAGTGCCTAAAATATGGCAGCAAACTGGATCAGTCCCTGAGGTCAAGGTCAATGAGTAAAACTTTTGGTAGAAAAAGACTTTTGTCACAGAGAATACATGTGAAATATGGAATATACTTAAGAATGTTACAATCATCTTCTGTTTAACGACAATAATACAATTGGATAATACTAACTTGAAAGTTCTATGCATGTACATACCTATAACAGTTGACCACTTCATTATTACAATGTGCTGTATTTTATTATTCACACTCAAACTGTGACAGGTGACTTTAACATGAAAGGTGATAAAACTGCTCAAGACCATCATTTAGATTTTTAAGTTCATAACTTATGATAAATTTTGTACCCTGTGACTTTAGTTGTATTGCTTCTTTCTTTTTAGCTTTAGTCTACTACAACAACTGCATAATGGCAAATGTAAATCATAAAATGTATTATCATGTAGTGAAAAGATAAAAATCAGATTGGCCTACTGAACAGGATCTCTGGTTGGTTGTATTATTGATTTACATCCCACTCAAGAACCTTTCACTAACACAGCCAGTATATGGAGACATCACAATGTGTTGGTGAAGGGCGTCAACTTAAGCCTATGCTAGGCACTTACTGCCATATACAACAGAGAAGGGAGAGTTCTTAAATGTGCCGACACCTATCGTGATAGGGGATGTTGGTTTTTACCGGTTTATCCAACAGACAGGGACAGGCAACTGAAGTGTGGCTCAGATTGGAACCCATGATCAGAAGGCACACATGTAAACCACTAGCCTATGGCAGCCCAATCCAGATTTCTTAGCAGGGCTTTTTCTTACCATTTTGGGAGGATTGCCAATGGCACTGGTATTTAGAATTTGTGGTATTTGGACAAAAAAATAACAAGATCATTTGCATGTTAATATAAATTCTGTACCACTTGTATACTATACGATGCTGTCCAGTGGCGTTGCGCACTTAAGCATTTATAGATCGATTTACATGCAAAACAATAATCACCTTCACAATTTCGTCATTACAAAATATCACCTTTCAATTTTTCGGAACATATAAAAATAACTTCAAAACTCTATATTTTAGGACTTTTATAACTGAAAATAAACGCAAACTTTCCGTTTTCAAAGGCTACCACCATGTCCGGTGGAGTTACGCATTGGATATGGATCATGATTTGTTTACAGTTATTTAATAAGGTGAAAAAAAAGTATTAAGTAATTTCCTTCCGATTACGTGTTCGACACGAGTAATATCGACCCACTTGCATATTTATGTCTACAGTTAAGAGCAGTATATGAATTTTGATTGATTGATATTCTGTACATATAGGCTAACTCATACTAGGTCTAAGCCCTTTGGTAGCATACTACATTTTATACTCTTTTTATTGTTAATATTATGTTTTATAGAATTAATGTTTCTTATATTTATTGTAACCACTTGTTTTCCATGACGCTTCCCTTGACCTAGTTCCCGCGTGTTCGACCTCGTCAGTCAAAACACTACGTCATGGCCCAAGTCATTGTGTGTATTATTTCAATTCTTTTTCATTAAAAAGAAAGATGGTATGGTATTGTTGTTTAACGTCCACTCAAGAATATTTCACTCATATGTCACCGTGTGCCGGTGAAGGTCTACAAATTTTGCCTATGCTCGGCACTGCTGGTCGTAGAGCAGGGAGGGTTCTTTAACGTGCCAACACCTACTGTGACACGGGACCTCGGTTTTCACTGTCTCATCCGAAAGACAGGGACGGCTAACCGGGGAGTGGTGCTATGTGGCTCGAACCCGGATCTTTGATTCGCAGTCGAACACGCTTAACCACACGGACATGGAGGCCCCTAAAAAGAAATATAAAAATAGAATCTTTAAAGGGGGTACTTCTTAATTTTCATTTCTGGGACGAATATTCTACTAATAAAGTAAAATATTCTGAATAATTCATTTGAACATAAAAGGAAGACATTTCTAATGAGACGAAAGTGAAACTAGAATCTACGTCATCGAAACTTGAAATGCAGACTCGATTGTTTATAAAATTATATCCCTATTAACTATTTATTTTGTTTGTTTGAAAGGAAAACTACAATACCAATCTAACTACAATCTTTTTTGTTGTTTGGAAACACAATACCTAAATTTTATTTTCATCTTCATGATTTGGATCTTTGGGATGAAAATTGAAAAAAAATGATTTGCCATTAGGAACATAGCCCAACCAGAGACCTATATAACACAGAGACTGGTAACTTCTTATTCTTTCTATTTATTCGTCGTTCGCGATGGAAGTGACGATCGGTGCCTTTCATTGTTAACATATATGGATAACTTATTTACCGAGGTGTTCCGAACGCTCTTTTGAAAGATGAGATTTCTATGCTTGCTCGTTATCACTATCAGTCAATCATGATTTATTGAGTCCATATTTGCATCAAAATGTGTTTTTATAAAAGTGTTATTAATGCTTAACTGTTTGACGCTAATTGGCAAGGTATTTTGTCCTTTACTTTTCTATAAAAGCCTGATCTCGTCTAGATAGTTAAGAACAAAAGCGGGCTTGTGATAACGCGAGAGTTTGGTAGGCCGCTAGTATCTGTGTTATATACCGTCTCTGGCCGAACGTCTGCTATAAAGTTGGCGGAAAATCCCTGCTAAATTCAATGAAATCTGTAGAGGAACCTCAGAAAATGTGGTTTATGAGGCTTAAGAAATTTTAAAAAATTAAAAAAGACAATTTTCATGATCTGGTGGATATGCTATGGCTAAATCTGAAGAAAAGGGCAAATTCTTTAAACCAGGGCAACTAATTATTTCATACTTCCTACATGTGTATTGACATTTATAAGTCTGTTCAGACAGTAAATATGTACTGTGTAGGATGAGTGCGGTAATCAGGTATTGCCACAGGGCAAGTGTATTACTGACACCACGAAATGTCATGTTCAACTTCAAGATTATTTACATCCAATTTAGGCCGGTTATCCTCTGTAGTAATACACATATAACAGATAAACAATTAATTTCATCATTAATTCTAATAAACAACATACTTTGATAGCAATATTCAAATCACTAAAACACAAACAACACTTTCTGTGAGACGTATGCCGACTCTGTCGTTAATGAACGCCCGCCATGATCACGAGAGAAAATGTCACGTTCGCAACAACAAACCACGTTTCTTGATGAATTTCAATCAGATCTACTTACGGATACAGAGGTACTTTACTTCAACAGACGGACATGTACGGGAGATATTTGCATTAGATCTAAACTGATCAGGATGTAGATCTATTCATAACCAAGTCGACAAAACATAACATCAAAATAGGAACTGATGAAACTAGGTCACTGGGGGTTCCCCTTATCGCATGAACCTGATTCGCTATTGGGTCTACTGACGTACGGAGTAATTTAGGTAGAACAATGACTGAATGAGTTTCAGAATAAAATCGAAGATAAATAATAAATCAAATAGTTCCTACAATACACTAATGTATCATATTTTCAAACAGTTAAGTATCGATTGTGACAAAGTATACCATATATGAAAAATAACCGGATTTTCATGATAAAAGTAATCTTACCAGAGCCAGACGAATTTCAAGTTCACCACTAGATGGCAGGTTAGACGATTGATAATAGATCAAGGTCAGCATAAATTAACTGTCACTGGCGTGACCCTTGAGTGGACGAGATCGTACTGCTTTTGTTTACCTTACACAAATCGTGTCATGTTTACGCACGTTTATTCAAAGGTTAATATAATAAATCATATGTGGATCTACCCACTGAAAACTGAAGCACAATCTTTAGTGTGCGTCTAGCAGAGAAATAACTAGATATATATATAATATATGTCTCCGTGTCTAGGAATTTTTAAAGCAGTTCCGTGCATATCACCATATGTAGGTCTAACACGTGCCCAACTGGACAGTGCTTCGTGGGGTCATGCCCATGAGAACTTATGGTTAATTTATGTCCGTTTTTTCGTTTGTTTTTTTTTTTATAATTGTTGCGTCTTGGACCGATGTGCCATACACGTGCCCGAGTGAGAAGTGGGGGATGGGATGGGGTTATCAATTCAAGCGCGGATCCAGGTTTTTTTTTTCAAGGTGAAGGGAGGGGGGGGGGGTCAAACTAAGTTGTGGTAAGGAATAGCACAGCCCTGTTAAAAAGAGAATTAAGTATAATAAACCAATGGTGGAATATGTATTGCCTATCATCCAGGGGGTCCGGACCCCTCGACAGTCCCCTCTATAGATCCGTGTAGGGCCTATTAGAAGACGGACCACGAATGCACGGCAGAATTAATAAAGGGATAAAAGATATATTAATTGAATAGATCTACAAATGTACATGCAGCTACCACGTAACTTTCCTCATCGTATTCAGTATATTAATATATGGGATTTAACTAGTGTTATATCAATAGTTTGTAACTGCTCTTCCCGCAAATAATAGCCGCTACCACATGATATGCACTAGCGGATCTAGCCAGGTGGAAGGGGGGGGGGTGTGTTGCAACCCCATTTTTATCTTTTCGTTCGTTTTTTTTTTAATTTATTCTTTGCCAGACCAAATAAAACGGAAATGGTTTATATGAGAGAGAGAGAGAGAGAGAGAGAGAGAGAGAGAGAGAGAGACCCTGGCCGAACTCTAGAAATCATCGTTGAGAGTCGTGTGGGTGAGGAGAACGTTTTATCGAAAAATGAATTTTATTGCACATGTGTACTATTTTACCTGGTCATGGAAAAATGATAATTAAATGAAAAATGAAAAAAAAAAATGACAATTTGAAATTAAAGCTTTTCACGCTCGCTTCGCTCGCCGAATTCTTAATAAAATTATTTACTTATTATTTTCGAACATATTTAAAATAATGAAGTAATTTGATGTCTAAAAAATGTTCGGCTCGCTATGCTCGCCAGTCTTCATGCCTGTAATTTGTTTGGATTTAACCCATCTCTGCTTGTATGCGTTCACTTCAAGTGTTACCGTGTAAACAGGTAGTCTAAAGCAAAGGAAAAAATACATTTCTTGAGGAAATAAACACAACTTGCTCCCTCTTTTCTATATTTTTCTTCGGATGAGGGACAATGCATTTTGAAAAATACTAGAATAAAAAACCAACAACTTCGAAGTCTTCAAGCCCCTTTGAAAAATTCCTAGATCCGCCTATATATGATACGTAACGTTATGTCAAAACGTACATGTAGGTAGAACGTTATGTCAAATATGAGAACTGATAATTCAACAGTGTTTTACAAAATTATGTAATCGCACTATCAGCTCTTTTACAAATACTATCTATTCTAGCTATCCCTTTTATCTTGGGACTTAGCCTATGTACGTAATGTAATTGGATCTATTATATTCGTCTTATTTTTAGTCTTATCAGACAAACATCTACAAAAGTTCATGTAATATGTATTCAGGCTAATATGTTATACATTGTATATAGTAAGTGATTATAGACTTACTCTACATGAACAGGTAAAAGTAACGCGAGCATCTAACAATCATTTAACCTCTATAAGAAATACAAAATAAAAACTCTGACAAACCCCCGGCAGTCGCTTAGATATACTATTAGATCAGAGGCCCTTTTCAAAAATCATCTTACGATCAAAATCACTCGTAATCGTAAGTTAGCAACTTTTCAATTGATCATATCTTGCACATTTTATGATAAAATTGATCATATGCGATGAAACCTGATTTACATGAATAATATAAATCAGATTATGACTCTATTAATTTAATTACATTTAGATTTTGTTATATACACAACATTAAAATCTCACACACTTATGAATAACTACGAGTGATTTTCATTGTTAGATTCTTTGTTAAAAGGGCGCAGGTGCTCAGGAGGAGTAAGCATCCCTACTAAAGACTGCACAATCCGAGCTTATGAAAATTCGATTCATTCGACTGCTTCCTATCTCGTACGTTGACGATCGAATTTTAATCAAGATTGATTCAAATGGTAGTGGGTTTATTTTCATACACTTTTCCACAGTATCCCCTATAAATAAGGAGACTCATTTTTATGCAAAATTTTGATTTTTTTTTTTTATGAAAAACGAATTTCCCCCTGAAAATATTAAATTTCCCAATAGTTCTAAGTAAAATTTAGAGTCTCCCCCGTAGAAATTTTTCATGGTTGGCAGATCTATTTTTCCCCATTCTTTTTAAAATTTCCGAGATTGGGTGACTACCCCTTTTCAAACTTCTGTCCATCCTTTACATACTAACAGGTAGATCTGCAGGAAAGTTAACTTCTCACCCAAAGATTTTAATGTGATACGTGTTCTATAGTAAGCCTGGTATTAAGCAAGTAAGTACCCGGTATATATTGAATTGGCTAAGAAGAGACGTGGTATGAGCTTCTCTTTTAGTAGGCCTATGTCAGTCGCCTTCAGGTCGTGTGTAGAGGTCCGCTCGTCGGATCCAGCCGACTGGCTTTGTCGTCCTTCGAATGAAACAGATAAAACCGAGGCGAGGTCCCCGACCTCAAAGTTTAGATGAATATTCCTGAATGGGCTTTTAAACAACAATAACAACAGATGTCAAAAAGTCCAATAATAATAATAATAATCATCATCATCATCATTATCATCAACATACATGTATATGTTTACTTTCTTTACCTTATAGTCCTCTCAGAAGCGGCGCTTGTGATACCTGTGCATACAAATGCAGCTTGTATTTACGAACTTGGCGACCTGGATCCGTTTCTATATATAATTTCTCTGTGGGCGTGGCTTGTAATATCCTAGATAGGATATGATATCCGTGTGATTGAGCGGATGTACCCGGTTATTGGTTAGTGTATTAAAGTGTTTATATATATATATATATGTCAGAAGTACCAAAGGTTTGTTTTGTTTTGATTTAAGTAACTGTCACTAAGTATGAAAGGTCATGTACATGTACGTGGTGTGCCGGCAAATCTTGGGGTGACTTCCTTTCAGTACGACACGTGCTTGCACGTCTCAAATCTTTCACAAACACTAACTGACACCACTCGATTTTTTTTAAAAGTATAATGAAATCAGTGAGCAGAATTTTTTCTACCACGCAAGGGCTAATCATTTTATATGACCAGATGTGATACATGTAGTATTTATGCAAGAAAATTTATTACGGGCCGGCACGAGCCGGTCCGTAATATGATATGATTTTGAAAATGTTCAATGATTTACCCCGTGCCTGCTGTGAGTCGAAAGTAATTGTTTATTAATTTTTTTAGCAGATGCTGAATAAATCAAACGATCACTAAAAATAATGTA
>JACSZP010002810.1:0-18100 GCA_016161895.1 Pinna nobilis | reverse complement strand
AAACGGAGAAGAATCGAGGTATCTTTTTTTTTCATTTTTCAAGGCTATTTATATAGTGCAAATTAAGTTTTCATCAAGTTAGAACTATAGGATAGATTATGGTAGCTACTCTCTACATCTCACCATGAAGTAAAGAATTAGAAAAAAATCTGCCTCTCTAAAGTGGAAAAAAATCTTTAATCATTTAATACTGTTTTGTAAATGTCCTTTGATATAAATTTTTGTCACGTTGCAGTTTTTTTTATATAAAGCTAAAGAAACAAAATTCAAAGTTCTAAGTGTATTTCTGTGAGTAGTTTTGTCTCCTTTTTGTTTTGGCCACGGTATTGTCTGTCGTCGACTTTTTGAATTTGGAATGCCCCTTTGTATCTACTTTATCCCTTTTTCTATGTAAATGCACATGTATATATAGCTAGATATATGTTTGGGGCCTCCGTGGCCGAGTGGTTGGCGTGTTCGACTTCCAGCCGAGAGGCCAGGGGCTCGATTCCCGCAGACGCCACTCCGCGATTGGCCGTCCCTGTCTTTCGGATGAGACAGTAAAAACCGAGGTCCCGTGTCACAGTAGGTGTTGGCACGTTAAATAACAACCCCTTCTCTACGGCCATAATATTCTTGGGTGGAACGTTGAACAACTACAAAAGAAAGAAAGAAAAAGATATATATTTTGTGGGAAGTAGTGCTGTCTGCCCATAAATTGCTGTTCCACATTGTTGACTGATCGAAAAACTTTCAGCTACTATATGGTTACGTCATCTAATTTAATTTATTTTAGAAATGTGACTGCATTGCAAAATGTCTTTTAATATAATTCATTTCTAGTACGATCCCCTTGTAAATATTTAAAAAAGCCCCAAATTCCCATGCCCTAAATATAGATTTTGAGTAAATTTAGATTGTCGACCGATAAATCGATGTATGTCTTGTTGTGAACAATTTTGTAGAATCGTTCATCTGTTCTTTCATTCCTACATATATCATTTCTCAATTGGTGGACTGTTTCCTGCACAAATTCATATCTTTTTTTATTTGCAACTTCATTGCTAAATGCCCATTGATATAATCTTTTCGAGTGCAGTCTTTCTCTAAGTTACTTAAAATCCGAATTTCCATGTTCTAAATATAGATTCATATTAAAGTAGGACGGTTGACCGATGAAGCGATATGTGGTGCTACTGACACTGCAGCAAGATTGCATAGTTGCTTTTAGCTCACCTGAACCGCAGGTTCAAGTGAGCTTTTCTGATCACATTTTGTCCGTCGTCCGTCCGTCTGTCCGTCTGTAAACTTTCTTTTCGACTTTTCTTTCTTTTTCAACTTCTTCTTAAGAACCACTGGACCAATTTCAACCAAATTTGGCACAAAGAATCTTTGGTTGAAGGGGATTTCAAATGAAGGGTCAGACCCTTATTAAAGGGGGGATATTTGAGACAAATTAAAAATTGGGTGTTGTCTTAAAAAATCATCTTCTCTATAACTGCTGGACCAAAAGTCACTAAACTCATGTGGAAGCATCCTGATAGAGTGTAGATTCAAGTTGTAGCTGCTGTGGGCAAGATGGGGCCAAAATAGGGACCCAAAGTTTAAACAATAGGGTCAAAAGTTTAACAAATGAGAGTTTCATCTGCATCCTTAATTTTCAGTAGTGATACATACATTGTAAATCCATAATTTCTGCTTCTTTGTGAAATGTTCAGGTGAGCGATGTGGCCCAATGCGCCTCTTGTCTTTAATTATTGTGTTCATGTACTTTACGCTTGCACTGAAAAACTGTAGGATAGATGATGGTAGCCACCATTATACGCTTCTACTTTAAGGTCGCATTGACTTTGACAAACTTTTGGATAGGTAATGGTAAACACTCTCTACTGTTCAAGAATTATTTATACAGATATTATTTCTCAGTTGGTAGACTGTTCCCTGCACAACTTCATATCGTTTTTGAAATACAGCTTCATCGCGTGCAGTCTTTCTCTAAAAACAGAATCTCAAGGTTCTAAATATAGATTCGTTATAAAACAGGACGGTTGACCGAAGAAGCATTAGGTGGTGTCACTTACTCTACTGCGAGATTGCATAGTCTCTTTCTTTAAATATTGTGCACATGTACTGACAAATTGTAGGGTAGATGATAGTAGCTACTCTCTGCTTCTCAACTTAAAATAATGAATTAGAAAAAAACCTGCCTCTCTTAATAGAAAAGAAATTTCTTAAATTTCATAAATTTGTTATATAAATTTCTTTTCGTATACTTTTTTTTTTATCAACGCACATTTTGTTTTATAAATATATTTTCATACACTTTTTGTCAATGCACAGATTTTTTATGTAAAACCAAAGAGACATAATTCAAAATTCTATTTATATAGCTAGATATATATTTTGCCGGAAGTAGTACTGTACCGATTTCTTGCTGTTGATTAATCCAAAAAATATTCACTTGCATGGGTGCATGATCTAATCTTATTTGTTTTAGAAATGTGATTACATCGCAAATGCCTGTTGATATAATTCATTTCCAGTACAGTCCTCTTGTAAATATCTTAAGAAACAAAATACCAAAGTATAAAAGTAGATTTTGAGTAAAGTTAGGTTGTCGACCGATAAATTGATGTATATATCGTGTTGTTGACTTTAGAAAGTTAGAACGAACAGTTTGTATAACCGCTCACTTGTTCATTTATTCCTACAGACATTATTTCTCAATTTCTAGACTATTAAAATGCAACTTAATTGCAAAATATCCTTTGATACAATTTTTCAAGCATTTTCTTTAAACTGATTTATATAAGAAAATAGAATTTCCAGGTTCTAAATATAGATTCGGAATAAAGAAGGACTCTCGACCGATGAAGCGATATGTAGTATCATTGACTCTGCAGCAATATTGCCTAGTTTCTTTCTTTAAACATTTTGCACATGTATCTTATGATCGCACTGACAACCTTTGGGATAGAAGACGGTAGTTACTATCAACTTCACAACTAAAAGTAATTAATTAGAAATAAAAAAAATCTGTCTCCAAAAATAGTTGCCTTGATTTTTAGACTTTAATTACTAAATAATTTTTATTAATTCCTTTTTCATATACGCTACTTTTTTTCAAAGTGCATTTTGTTTATGTAAAACAAAATCCAAGGTTTTTATATATATCTTGAAGGAAGCACAGTGCTGTCAACAGATAAATTGATATGTCACATTATTAATTCAACTGATCAAAATTTTTTGGAAACTTCATATGCATCCAATTTGATTTGTTTTAGAATTGTGATTACATTGCAAAATTTCTAATGATATATAAATATGTTTCTGCTGTAGTATTTCTGTAAACATCTCAAGAAACGGAATTCCCAGGTTCTAAATAAAGATTAGGCAAAAATAGCAGCCGACTGACAAACCGATATGTTATGTAATTGACCCTGAAGCGAGATTGCATAGTTTCTTTCTTTAAACATTTTAAATCCGTACTTTAAAGATCGCACTTAGAAGATGTAGGACAGGTAATGATATATAATCTCCACTTCTCAACAATAATACTGTGGAAACACAAACTATTCATTCTTAATTATTCGATCATATAACAGGAAAATTGTTCCGCTTTTTGGTTTCAAACGGTTATAAGTAGTATGTTAATGTACACGGATTATGTAAATTTACAAAATCATATTTTAGAAAATGAAAAAAAAAGTAAATCGCTTAAAATGAATTATTTTCCGAATTATGTTATTTTCAGGATCATCGATGAATATATAGTGACCTACAAGCCGCATTATAAAAGTGTGAATAGAGTTGTTTCTCTGAATGCCTGATTGAAATGAAGAATCAGCGAGAAAATTTGAAAGATAATAATTAATATTGATAGAATAAAACTAGTGTAGCTCATGGTGTATAAATTAGCTATTGTAAATTATATGATGCGCATTACTAATATTTTTATGTTAGCTTTTATTGCGCTCTTGAAGAGAGTTCTTGTTATGCCATTGTTTAAAGAGGAAAGTCGTTTCTGCTGTCAAACTATAGACCTATCTAGTTACTCCGTACTGTTGGCAAAGTTTTTCAACGATGTATTTTTAAGTAGCTTCATTACTATATGACAAATAATAATATGTTTTATAGTCTTTAGTCTGGCTTTCTCTCTAACCATAGCTAAATTCACCAGCTTATTAAGATCTATCGTAGAATCTGTTTTAATAGAGAGGAAAACCAACATACCTATTTAGTACTTTGTGATCTGTCGAAAGCTTTCGACCGAGTGTGACATCATGAGCTGTATTAAAATCTTCAGGGTTGCCATATGGACACTTAAAGACCATATGAAGTATTTTTTTCATGGGTAATTTTGATGCATAAAAACAAGTTCAGATCGTACAGTCTAAATAAACTGATTGTGTGCAGATACATATGACATAAGGGCAAACCTGAGGTAGCAGGTGCTATAACGTTTCATTAAGTGCGTAAATATCAAAGATTTGAATTAAATGCGCAATTGCAACAGATGTTAGATGTCGAACTTTCATAGAAAGGGGTTGATTTATGAAAAATGAGATAGCTGAATCATTTAATGGGATTTAAAGCTAACGTACTTAGTACGGACGTATATGGGGGTATATTCAATGTTTACCCAGTTAAATCCTAGTTAGAACTAGAATCGATGATCTGCAGTTGCGCAATGACGTTTGAGTTATCCTTCTTAGTTCTAAAGCTCCCCTTTACTTTATCTTCAGGACTTAGAGACTATAATGGAGTATTAATGTACAAAAATCGCAACATAAAGAAAATTTTAACAGTATAAGTATTTTAAAACAATTATATCCTACAAAATCAGAATACAACTACAAAACAATATTACAAAATTACAAATATAATTGAGATCTGAGGCAACGCATTGTAAACATTAAATTAAAAGTTTGGCATTTCTGTGACTCAGTTGTCCTGAATTCGATCTGCAGCATTGTGCCATAAGTTCATGAACAAATGTCATTTTTACTATATATTTATAGTAAATTTATGGTTTTTTTTAACTGCTCTAATTTCATTACTATTTAACCGAAATCAATAAAACATTTCTTTAAAACTTCATAATTTACTCAAGAAAACTTTAATACAAACAAATTTATATTCTGTCAAATAGTTAAAAAATGCAATAAGAAGAACACAAGATTAAATTTTCAAGTTGTCAAAAATAACTATGATATTTAACGTTGTATAGAGAATGTGCATTTTTAAATTTTAACAAGTTAGTTAATCTCATGTTACGTCAAAATATGATGTAAGAAAGTTATTAAGTTTTATATCTGAAGAAACTACATAAAAAATCGAAATTTTGTGTACAAATAACACTAAATTTGGTCCAGTCTCTGAAAACCTATGGAATTTGTAAAAAATGCAATTTCACTCTAAATATATAGTAAAACTGGCGTTTGTTCATAATCTTATGGCAAAATACTGTATATAATGAACAGTGCATTTAAATCCAAGATTATTAATCGACATCAGTTATAGATATATAGTGATTTTGTGTTGAATCAAAGTTTGTTTTTAGATTAATTGATTTTTACCTGTTTATTTTGTCATCGGGAAACTATAGTATTGACGGAACCTGGTGCTGGGATATATTAATGTTTGTATTTCAAACTTTAGTCGACCGTACGTATTTATAAGATGGCCTCATCCTTTACTGAAAATCTTATATGGAAAAAATGTGTTAAGGTGATAACAGTTGCTCCTCTGAAATCAAATGTCCTTCTATAGAGAACCTTTCTAACGAATAGTACCACTGTTCATTTGCCTGCGTTGTAAATAAGGACCCTGACTTTAAGACAACTCAACTGATTGGCTGGAATTTTTCTGATTATCAAGGCGGTCTCTTTTGTGAGGTCCCGGGCTATTTCATTCACACTGGACCAAAATTGATCCAATTCATGCTGCTCTCATCGTATTACTAAACAACCATTCTATCTATGATACAGACAAGAAATAGCAAATTACACACGTGTTTGTATTACACACGTGTTTGTATATTTGCAGGCTGGGTAGCGAAAATTATGGATATTCCGTATTCAAAATTCATCAAACGGAAGACCGTATGGAATAAGCCAAAAACTATTGAAAGCATGGCCGAAAGGGTGAAGCATAGTAAAGATCGGGTTTTACTTGGATTACTAAAGAACGAGATACGTTTCTAATGTATCCATTTCAAATTAAATAGCATTCATTAAGGGCCTCCGTGGCCGAGTAGTTTGCATATTCAGCTTCGAATCGAAGGGCCCGGGAGCGGAACGATGTCTTGATCTAATTGCTTTAAAAAGGTTGCTGGAAAAGAATGTTTGTTTTGTCAGTATCACACAAAACAATACAGTTATCTGATTTCCCTATTATTTTATGCACTATTAATTAACATTCGTCGTCCGATTTTTGTCCTGATGTACATTCATGTCCGTTTATGATTAAGAGATAAATATGAAAGAATTTGATAGAAAGTACCAGTTCCATCATATTGAAAATATGTCTTTCATATATTTGCGGGGGCCTCCGTGACCGAGTGGTGAGCGTGTTCGACTACGAGCTTAGGGGTCCGGGGTTCGATTCCCGCAGCACCACTCCGCGGTTGGCCGTCCCTGTCTTTCGGATGAGACGGTAAAAATCGATATCCCGTGTCACAGAAGGCGTTGGCCCTTTAAAGAACCCTCACTGCTCTACGGCCAGCAGTGCCGAGCACAGGCAAAATTTGTCGCCCTTTATCGGCACCTGATGACGTCTCAATACGAGTGAAATATTCTTTAGTGGAATGTTAAACAACAACGCAACAAAAACAATATACATGTACTTGCAATAGTGATGGATTGTGTTTTCGTATAATTTGTCGTTTGGGTATTAGGACCATTACTTCCTCATGAACTTATGTAAATTAGTGTTATGTCGACTTTTAATTCCCATTTACTATTCATCCAGTTCTTTCGAGTACAAACTGGAAAACACAAACTTTTAACTGTGCTGAATATCGTCACTGGTTCTAATACGGAAATTTTCATAATTCTCATATGAAGTTAATCCATCCTTAATCAGTCAATCAATTTTGATAAAAAGTGTGGAATAAACACCCCAGTTTGTCTCGTTAAAACATTTTTTTCTGTCTTGCACTTTGTAATGATCTGTTAATACCATATATTCACTCGAGCTTCACAGCAGAAAAAGACTTCAAGAATGTGAAATATGTATCGACTTTTCTTATGTCGAAAGGGTTTATTGTAAACAAGAGCGTTGTTCATTATTTGATCAAAATTTTCGATGCTACTCGTTTTAGAATTGTAGTCGAAAAACAGTGATTTGGAGTTACATACGTTTGGGTAAATCTAAGAATTGTTTTGACTCCGTGTTAAAAAATCCATCAAACAGAAATTCAGACCACCCGTAACTGACTGGTCAAGATTGGTCTTCTTAGTGAGGCGGTTTCAAATAGCAAAGGCTATCTAATTCTAATTGAATCTAAAGAGCGGCATATCCATTGTGGTCTCCCAACTACCATGGGAATCATGTACCGCTCCACTATATATCTCTAAAAAGTTTATACGGCGCTTTCGTACAACTCACCGTCGTAAATCTCCTGTTTTATATGTATAGTCATATCCATTTTTACAAAAGGATCGCCTCCTATCAGCTTATCAAGTCTATGATCTTCGCGTTCCAAGAACTTTTCCCAGAGACTTTCCATCACATCCATCACTCCCACGGTGTTCAAGTTGTTAGACAGAAGTTTAAGAAGAAACACTCCGTCCTGACGTAAGTGTTCTTCAGAGAAACGTCTGGCAAGTATTCTAGAGTCGTAGTCCTTTTTGTTGTATTTTCCCAGCATTTTCAGATATTTTTTAACGAAAATTGTTTTCTGCCTTGGGTACACTACAACGAAAATACTGTATAAAAAGTTCAGGGTTGAGAGACATACTAGGAGAGAAATCCAGAACCACAAGAATATAAAAATCTTCTCATTGTAAAGGTTGATTGGTAGTACGCACTGTACCGTCCACCGCTGTACGTTGTTCAACTGACGTAGATCAAAGTCACAGATAGTATGAATGGGAAAACGGCGAGTAGGTATCCATCTTTTGTAAAAAATGACTGAGTACATTAATTGGTAGCCGTATATGTACAGGTTACCATGAGAGAGAAAAGCGTTCAGAAAGTACAACTGCGCTGCCGCATTAAGAACGTATAGAAACTTGACGCCAACGCACAGTGTCACCAGGTAGTTTCCGTAATGTCTACCGAAGCCAAGGTTACAGTGCTGACCATATGCTTCTCGAATTATGGAGAAAATTCCACCCCGGTAGATGTTCACTCCTGAACACCAACTGTCAATGTATCCAGCGATTGCTGCCATTCTCTTGAATCTTTCGTCCGGCGGTTCCGATGTTAGCTCATCCGCCATTTCCAACATTCTTTTAACACTAACCCCTGAGCGCTGAGAGCAATACTTCCAGACCTGATGAGGCAAAATAAACATGCCTGACATCGCTATCATTATTAGCGGCACGTACTGATAGTACATCACCTCTTCGGTGCGACGTACTTCAAACTGGGGAGGAATTGGCCTGTAAAATGGAATGTAGAAGGTGTTAGAGACCCAACAGACGTCATGTGCGTAGCGCACCATATTGTAGGAAAAATCAACCGGAAGAAAACATTGAATGGTAGATCCAACCATTTCTTCTGTGACTGTTAATATAGCGAAGAACAGAAGGAAAATAATGGTATAGTAGTAGTTCAGTCGGTCGATAAACGTCTGATCTTGAACTGTTCTGGACACTTCATTAATCCCGATAGGACCAAGGATCCGGTCTAAGCTGAAAATCAAGTGAGAATTAGCACTAGAATCATTTCAAGGAAACAATATTTAGCGAAACTTAAAGATTGTCAGTAATGATCTTTGGTAAATGTTTAAAGAATATTTTCAAAGGTTTATTTCACTTTCATATTTCCGTGCCATCGAATTTAAGCATCTTTATCTAATGAACCATAATCCAAGTAGTTTATATAGGGACGCAATGCCTGAAAATTATTTTCAACTTGCGATGCAGATAATATGTGTAACTTCTGACCCTGTTATAAATATTTGCAAACTGAGAAAAAAAAAACATTATGAAAAACTACAAAAAAAAAAAAAAAGAAATAAAAAAAAGAGAAAAATGGTACCCAGTATCATATGGAATTTGACTTAGCAAACACTTATATAGGCAAATCTATAATACAGTTTTTTCGTGAGACAATTTTTTGCTACTTTTTGGTGAAAAGTGGATCTCTCAATGAAGATGAATATTAAGAGCAGGTGTACTCGTATGAATCATACAAATTAAATTAAAATATTCACCCATCCTGAAGCGGCGAATATCGTATGAAATACATTTTATTCTATTATTTTATTTATTATAAAAATTTCAAAAACTATTATAGTTATTCTGATTATACGAATTAGAACTAATACAGTTCTAGTTGATATTAATCTTTAATGAATTGTTAGTTTTCCTCTTCCTCTGAAGAATAACTTTCTTAAATATCAAAATTAAGTTAATTGATTAATCATCATACAAGTATTTGATTACTACAAACGTAATAAAAAGTAATTCATATTCAATACATTTCACCGATACTTACATAGTGATATGACCAATCGGCATGTTTTAGTTTACTGTAGATGCCAATGTCATGATGCAAAATGGTATACAGATGTACCGTCAGCTTAACAAGAAAAATATCTGTATTCCGTAATGTGTATTACAAAATGTGGTTTGTTTTACTGAATTGGTCTTTTTTAAGTAAGAGAATAAGGAATCTTTTAAGTATATTAGTAGATCTCGGTTTGATAACATGTAATTGAATACATTTCATTTTAGTACAGCAATACACTAGTATTGTTTACTCATCGTTAAATTAATTAAATGTTTGTTTCTCAGATTATGTATCATTATATTGGTGAATGTATTTGCGTTTCATCGAAGTTTTGACTCACCTTGACAGACTACAGGTAATGTATCAGTATCTATAATATTTCACCTTTCCAGTTGAATAATGTTTTAAAAATGGAATTTATATGCATCTGAGTAATATCAATTCAACCAGTTTGGTTTCAGTAAAATGTAACTCAATGTTGTTCGCAGGCTCTAATTAAAAATACATGTGCATGCATTTTCCAAACGTCACTGGAGTTAAGAAATTATTTCTTTTTTTTACAATTTATAACTTAAATCTTCAAGTTTTATTCGGAAGAAGCGGAAAGACTCATTTGCTTGTACATGTATACAACAAATATTTAAATTGGATTTGCCCTACGTCGGTATTTGTTTTGAATATTTGTAAAGATCATCCGATCAATGACTCGAATGAAGTAATTTTCAAAGTCAAATGAGATTTATCTTATAGTCACAACACGAAAATAATACGGAACAGTAACTCTATCTGGTTATGATAACCCCATTTCAGTATTGTTCATTGGTCAGATCGTGTCACGGGTGACTGAATGAATGTGATTTGTAATTGATATCACATTTATATCGTAATATCTACGTTTTAAAAAAGTCCCTGTACTCAAGCACCACTACGAGGGATAAATTTTTCTTCGCCTCTTGGGACTGCTTACTTAATATAAATCCGTTGAATCAATTATGTGTTGAGATAGGGACATGTAACATTTCGGAAATCTAACGATCAATACTATAACCTTATCTGCAAGAAAATGTGCAATATATAATGAGATGTAGAGTTACTTGTACAGAAATTAACTATAGCTTGTTGGCTTTCTGGTCATGAGGTCGCGGGTTCGAATCCGCGCTGTGAACTCGGCTGGTTATTTCTGTCTTTCGGATCAGACAGTCAAATACGAAAATCTGTGTCAGAGTAGGTGTAGGTACGCTAAAGAATCCTCAACACTTAATTGTCATACGTGTCGATAAAAGGCCAAATTTATAGCCATTCGCCGGCATACGATGACGTCTCCATACAAGTGAAGGAATCTTGAACGGGACGTAAAACAACGATGCCACCAATCAACAAAACCATGTAAACTTTTCTATAGAGATCATTCATTGAATGTCAATAGAGGTCACGCATTGAATTTCAGTAGAGGCCATGCATTGAATTTCAATAAAGATCATGCATTGAAATTTCAATAGAGGCCATGCATTAACTGACTGTGAAGGGGATTTCTTTCTCGTATATTTCGGTTTAGTATGACTAGGGATGTACAGCGGAAGCTTCTTTTCAACACGGAATGTTTATTCCTCCATTGCACCTGATCCTCATCCTGAATATTCAGACGGCTTTGCTTGTCCTGCATTGATATTCAATTGATTTTTATATACAGCGGAACCTGCTTATATTGCTGGGCGTCCGTGGCCGAGTGGATAGCGTGTTCGACTTCGAGCCGAGGGGTACGGTGTTCGATTCCCGCAGCGCCACTCCGCGGTTGGCCGTCCCTGTTTTTCGGATGAAACCGTAAAAACCGAGGTCCCGTGTCACAGTAGGTGTTGGCACGTTAAAGAACCCTCCCTGCTCTACGGCCAGCAGTGCCGAGCACAGGCAAAATTTGTCACCCTTCACCGGCACACGGTGACGTCTACATATGAGTGAAATATTCTTGAGTGGGACGTTAAACAACAACGCAACAACAACAGCAACTTATATTGGATTCGGATATATTGAAATCCCGCCTAATATGAAAAGATTTTCATTCGTCGGCTAAATTACGTTATTACTTATTTAACGTGTTATTTTGAAAACTCTGTTTATTTTAAAGAAAATCCAATTCTTCTTCGCGATCTCAATATGTCCGCAATCGACTGTATTCTCATGGATGAATGATAAACTCAGTATCTGATCATGATTTTTGTTTGAATGCTTGTTTTATTATAATACGGACAAAAAGTTGTAAACAAAGGACAGAATTTAGCCGTTTTCTGCAAAACTAGAGTTCTTTGACTAATTGTATGAAAAGCTAAAGATCGGTGAAAAGGTAAGGTAACGAACGGTGATCAATCTCATATTTCCTATAAAAAGACAAAAAAAAAAAATAAATGAAACGTTTGGCAAACATCTCATAATTCCTTTCAGGAAAGCAAAATAAAGAGTTTTGCAAACGCGGATCCCTGGACACACCAGAGGTGGGATCGGGTGAATACAAAGTGTAAGCCCTAACTACTGTTAGATTGATTGTTTCGAAACTAAGCCCTTCGTGATCGATTACTTAAACCAAGGACTTATAAACAAGACGTTTGCTGTTTATAAATCCTTTCATAAACCGTTTTCTATTCAGAATGTGTGAACGAATTGTCTCTCCTTTCCGTTGACTGGAAAACTTTTATGTGTCGTTTTATTTTTGGATGCCGAAATTTCACCGAATAATCTAATGTGTATAAATACATGCTTCCTAAAAATGTCATCGATTGTAAATTGCTTTATTTCGAAACGCAATTTCGGTTAAATACTAGTAATGCAAATAGTGAAATTATATTTTGATTAAAACAGCATGAGGCGTAGTTGATTACGTTATTATCACTGGTAATACATTTAACCGGATGTTGGTTATTAGAACAAACCCATCATGGCGGGCACATGAGGACATTAGACTTTTCTTTAGTCCTGCTTGTGCCTGTTTATACATTTTGTCTTTCTCTTCATTCATTTACACATTTATTTTCTGATTAAAGTAACGATTTTGAAGCGAATGTCTGTTCTGCTCTGTCCTTTTTTATTCAATTTGGAAACCTAACATGCGAGCACTTGTGTACATGTAGGTAACTGCGCCTTAAAGGTACACTTGGACTCATTTAGCAAAATCTGTCGTACACGAGATAACGACGGAATCGTGTACAAATGGATATAATTAAGGAATTTACACATTAAAAATGGTCAAATCAACGTTTAAATGTTCGTGCTGGACATGTTTTGTCCGCGTAATTTGCTCTTCTAACAAGGCATCGGCCATGTCTGCTAACATGGCGGGAAATGAATACAACCCGTAATCGTGTATTTTTGATTTTTTAAACGACGATATCTATATATTGTGTGCATATTTTGTGTGTTTTATCAGCTTCATCCTCTGATATTTCAATTTTTTAATTCTGTGAAGATACAAATGAGTCCAAATGTATCTTTAAGAAGTGCCTAACTGTACAGACAAAACATAAAGAGATGTTCGCATCTGTGCTGTTTTTCATTGAGATATTACTACTTTTTTTCTCGTGTAAAATTGTGAAAACATTGTAAATTTATGAAAATATATACATGTTTTACGGGTCATCATTATAATTCATTTAGTTGGTTTCCAACATCATGCGATGCAAGTTATGAACATCGCCTATAGAAGAGGCACACTAAGTTACTAACATCCGCGAGTTTATTTGCTCCTAAAGTGAAACAAAAACAAAAGTGAAACAGAAACTCTTTGGTATTGAAATACTTTATACTGGTGAATATAAATTAAGGGTAAATAGATAGAAAAAACGGAAATATTCGGTCTTATTTGATTTAACGCCGCCATGATGGGATATTATAAGCATGTAGCTGCCATGATCAATTTCCGGTTATCATCAATGATTATGTAGGACTATTCGACAATCAGGGCCCATTTGTTCATCTGTTGGTTGGATATAACCGGGGTTAAACTATGAGTCGTATAACCAGAGACGAACATGTATATATAAATATAGTAACCATGCCTCAAAGCTTAGTACAAGTTCCAATTTGATGAATTGTCTAGCTATGTAAAGGTTTAATTTAAACTTAACAATTACATGTATTTTGTTCAAAACGACAGAATGCTATCCTATGCTTTGCCTATGCTTTTATTTCAAACCTTGGTTATATTTAACCGAGATTTAAAACCCAACCAGCTGATGAGCACCTGGGCTCATAAGATATCAAACTAACTAAACATAGACATAATACATAGATACATTTTATATCAATTATAATTAAGACTCATTGTGGAAAATTCGATACTACTATTTTTATGTAGGCAGTGCTTTATTATGTACATTTTATATTTGAAGTTCTGTGTAGGATGTAATCTATAGGTTCGTCAAGTGTAAATCGTTTGAACAATGACAAAGTGTGGTATGTTAAAACAAGTGAGGTTAATGCCATTCTAGTGCGATTGTATCATGCCTAAGTGCGCGAAAGAATATAGATAGGTTTAATTTTCAAGGAAGGTTGTCATCCACCAAGGGCCATAGTGGTACGTTCAGTCTAATTTTGTTCACGACATTAATTTCAATTGTACTACATTAACCCCGGAAATCTTGACTTACATTTGTGAAAATGGAACATTCTTCGGGCAAGACCTGTGCTGAATGAAAAGTGAAATTGAAATTAAAGCCAATGTAAGTGGGACTTGCCTATTATTTTGTGTTTAAAAATCAGATCGATATACATGTAACTCATGATAAGGAAGAAATGATTTTGATAAAAAGACATTCTTAAACATGCTCTAAATGACATATTATACCCTAGCTAGTTACTGAGTTCATTGCTATTATTCTTCATTCACTGGGAATTTATTCTTATTAGGTCAGGTGTCGCCGTGGATCAATGGTTAGCATGTTTGACTTCTGGTCTTGAGGTCTTCACTTCGAATCGGCGCTGCGCTGCGGTTGACTCTCCCCGACCTTCGGATGTCGCCCTTCAACTGGCTTGTGGCGACGTCTCCATATAAGTGAAAGGAATATTCCTGAGATTCCAGGGGCGTAAAACAACAATGCAACCAAACATTTGCAAGCAATCATATCCGTACATATCGTGATCCACTGACCATTTTGTTAGTATTGGATTATGTGCGTTAATAGGTGGGGGCAAAGGAAACATAGCTGACAGTCTAGATATGAGTCGATGGAAAAGAAAATGTGAAATCAATAGGAGTTACTGAAGTTACTTTATTCCTCGTAGGATCTCATCCCATGATGCAAACTAAGTTTATATGTTATTTGCTATGTAACCGAAAAAAATTATAATAGTAACTTGAACACAGTCTTTCATCTGAAAACGATTTTTATTCAAATTTATATGATTTAGTTTTCTCTCTTTTTTCCATGAACAATAATCATGAGCTTTTCTTGTAATTCCATCGGTCCTCGCCATTTACTAAAATTAGCCGAGATATTAAAAGTGAGTACAGAACAGCTTCTTCTAAATTAAAAATGAGTAAATAACAATACGAGCAAAATGATATACGGCAATTTTGAAATATTAAATATATTTGATACCAGTAAGTTAGAATAAAAAAAGTATTTTCATCCTGATTCTCATTTTAATAATTTACTATTATTACTTTTATCATTGATATCAGTAGTGTTATTATACATACGACGACGACGACGATGATGATGATGATGATAATTATGATCTTTGGTGTTATTATTGCTATATTTTCTTCTCCACCACCACCATCATCATCATCATCATCACCGTCGTCGTTATTATTATTATTATTATTTTTATTATTGTTATTATTATTATTATTATTATTATTAATGTTGTAGTATCCTGGACATTTTAAAATAAATCATGACCGACAAAGTTTCGTGTAGTTAACATAAGTCTTATGGAAATAGTCTCTTCAATTCTTTTTTTTTTTTTCTCTTTTTTTTCATTTCGAACATCGCGTGAAATAGACTAGCACTCAGTTACCGGAAAGTAAATATTCTTTTGGAAAATAAAATAATTAAAAAATCTCAAACCAATTGCTATCAAAATCAACGGATTATATTTGCTGTAGAAGTAAATAAATTAGAATCATCTACTCCTAAATGGAAAACCGATCTCACTATTTAGTCGGCTGCAAAAAAATTAATTATCTCAA
Organism: Pinna nobilis; assembly: GCA_016161895.1. NCBI lineage: Eukaryota > Metazoa > Mollusca > Bivalvia > Pterioida > Pinnidae > Pinna > Pinna nobilis. The sequence continues at coordinate 2,256 of JACSZP010002810.1, read as the reverse complement.
CAGAACGCAATCATTCAATTCTGAAATGAAAGAAAACTCTCAACTCTCTTCATAAAGAAAAATGTCAATTCCCTTGTGTGACGTCCTTACTCTGGACGAGTCCATTAGTTCGCTTTATTCGTTCAGTCCACTTCAATTGCTTCTCGTTTCATCTAGTGCGTTATTGAGTTCACTAAAGTGCAGTGGTCGGCCTCTTGGTGCAGTACGAGGTTTAAAGGTACAGTCGAGCTCTTATGGTGTTCCCTCTGAAAGAAAATGAAATGTTCCGCAAAAAAAAAAGTTGTGCAATAAATATAGATAGGATCAGTCGATTTTATCAGATATAGTGGTGTATATAGACGATAGTTTAATATGTGCATTTTAACGTTTGAATATTGTGATATATTTCACACAAAATGGAACCTTCGTAATATTTTGGTTAAGACCTTCTAACACACTTACAAAATATGTCGCTCCAAAAATAATCATTTATACTAGTGAAAATTGGTTCAATGGAGATCCCGGCACGTATTTGTAAAGGATATCAGAAATGCGTAAAAATTGCCTGTCGTATCATTATCGATAAAATCGAAAGTTCAAAATAACTTAATTGGAAATCGGTTACGTAGTCTTAAAATCTGATTATGTATGCTTATTATTGAGATCAATGGAATAAAATATAAGCTGAAATCAGGTAGGTGACATTTATTGTACAAAAGGGGCGTGTTCATACACACGCATATACATATCTACCTATCTATATCTATCTATCTATCTATCTATCTATATTCAAAAATTATATGTCGGAATAGGTAATAATGCACTACATGATAAGTTTACGGAAAATTTGTCCTTCATATTTATTCCATACACTTAAGGCATGCGAAAACAATTTCATAACTTTTATTTCTAAATGTAATGTATTACGTTTCCTACTTTTTCATTTTCTCTCCCGATTTTTCCTTTTTGGCATTATGCAGATAAAGTGCAGTTAGCACTTATGTACAATGATTATGTATAATACAAAATTGTGACAATTTTGGCGACGGAGGAATTAATGTCTACAACCATGAGCATGCGCGGATCCAGAATTTTATTTTTCCAGGAGGGGTTGAAATTTTCCAGGGATCGTACTTGTGGCAAGAAAATAATCCAGCCCTCTTAAAATAAGGATCAAATCATCATTGAACTATGACTACCACTTTTTAGATCCGCGCATAATGAGCCGGACTCGATCCCCTCGAAATGAAAATAAATGAATGCACACGTATGGGCGCAAGCAAGCACACACTTACACGAGCAAGACAATAAAATAACAATAATAATAATAATAAAAAAAAGACTTTCAATAAAATAACACCATGGAGTGAAGTGTATCATCGCTTACTGGTTCTTTTATCGTTTACGATTTTCCCAGGATTTGAAACGTAGGTGACACACTACGAGTACCGTGCGTGGAGCAGGAGTTGCCAGCTCCTCCGGAACACCTATACTCATCCTTGGTTTTAGTGGGGATCGCCTATTACACTACTAAGTTTTAGCTGATGTACATGTATTGTTTTGTCGATTACTATTTGTAGTTTTGACTCTTTTTGTTTGACAATGGTGTTGCCTGTCGCGACTTATGAATTTTGAATGCCCCCATGATGTCACATCTTCAACTTTCCATTTTTGAGACCAGAGACATCTGTGTCATATTTAGAATCCATGTATTTCTCTGTTTTAGTGTTTAGATAATTCGACTTGATTTATTCTATTGATAACGAAGCTTTGATAGTTTTACTCTTCCTTTCTCCTTTTTCTTATCGTTTTCAATGTATTGATTTTCTCCACGTTGTCGCCATGATCATACTCGATAGAATTACACAAGCTGATATCTTATCTGCTGCAACTTCCGGAAATGATTTACGTTTGCTTTTTAAATATTACAATGCACATCTTTTCAAGGGAAGCAACTGCAAAAACAGCTTCGAACAGTGGTTTACAATTACAACAATCAACACAAGGGAGTAGGTCATGTAGAGTATATTACACATTAGAAATTGAATTATTATTTAATTTGAAAGTCTTTCTTGGGACATCTTTACTTGACTGTATTTGGACATTGTCTATGTACAGCGTTGCTTTAGATTGTGAAAGGGGGGTATTTCATGCCATTCAACGATTCATGCAAAGGGGCATCTTGTCGGTTGCACAACAGTATTACATTCTACTATAGTATATCTTCTTACTAAATACACTCACCTTCCTGTCAGTATTATTTTTTGTAAAGGAACT